>APFE030435900.1:0-10127 GCA_000404065.3 Pinus taeda | reverse complement strand
TTTCTTTCTTTTAAATAAAGCATGCATCTCATAAGATTTATGTCTCTCTTCTCAAACATCCCTATATTCGTAATGATATGAATTACTATTCAACCACCATTTACAATGTCATTCTTCCCTTGTTGGGTTTATGAGGGTTTGGCACAGGACCCCCCTTTGTTTCCAAATACAAAACTTAACACAAAATTTTATTTAGTTCATAACATCTTGTCATCTTCCTTCAAAGCATATTCCGAGACATTTTTTTAAAGAAAATCCTTACATTTTCATCTAGGGGTACATGGGACTATACCCAGGTTGTCGACTGAGGTCGACTCGGCTTGGGAACTAACCCTGGACCCGATAAATTCATAATAATTGTAGACTCTATATTTTAAATGATAAGAACGACCATTTCCAAGAAGAATATATTCATATTTAAATTTTCTAATATTAACAATTAGCAAACTTACCAACCTAATTCCATAAATATGTTGAAACACTATCAGAGGAAATAAATTTGCAATACTTATATAATTCTTCACTATCACACTCGCTTTGTAGTAATCATAAAATCTGTGTGTACACATATCTTCTCCTAGCTAAGAAGATGAGTCTTATATTGTATCTTCCCCTAGCTTGTTCCACACTGAGTGTAGTTCTTGATGAGATAGAGAAATCTTAGAAATAACCTTGGCCTCCTCAACACATATATGGTGCTTAGTCTTCTCCATGTGCTCTGCCAGGGGTGAAGACCAGATCATCCCATGTTTGATGTTAGCTGCATGCTCATGACTCCTCTAATTAATAGAGCACTGACTTTCACCAACATAGGGGGCTCCACAAGAACAATGAATAACATAAACACCTTTCATGTCCTTGCGATCAACAAGGTATTTTACAGATCTTAGGGAGCTACGAATGGTGTTGAGGGGACTAAAGGTTGAGGGAATATTATGCTTCATAAGGATTCCCGTAGTCTTGTTAGTGGTCCCGTTGATGAAAGGGTGATGCATGCCTGAGATTCGATCTTTAAGGTATTTCTTAACCTTGGGACATTTGCTAGCTTTAAGGAAAGATTTCAGACCTTTGGTGCCTACTATATCCATTATTAATAAAAGCATCAAGACTCAAATACAACTATGAATACTGACACTAGTTAGATTCCTCAACACTCCCTCTTAACTAGGGAGATATCCATAATAACATATATAGAGAGGTACATGGAAGATATCAAAATGATATGCTTTATGAAGATTAACAAAACACAGAGTGCTACATATTAGATACCTCACGAGGGTGCTCTAATTTGGTGGTACTAAAATGGACTCAAGCTTTAGCCACTCTAGGTACCATGAGGATTTTGAGATCTACCACCAACCCATGGATCTTGGTGTGTATCAAATATGAGAGGTCTACGAACATTGCCACCCTCCCAACTTCGGGATCTAAACATCAACACATAGGTTGGCCATATTTCCTCCCAAGAATCTTGCCATAAGATGCCTGTAACACCCTCCTCCCACATCTACCCAAGAAACCAGTTTGTCGAGGTAAATATGCAACGAGAGGCCACTATGATATGATTCGACCTCCTATGTCACATTAAGGAAGTGGAGCCGATACAAACACACCATATAGACATTCAACATCATCAACAAAACCCTCACAAGATAAGTCAGCCACTCAAACAACATGTACATGGGTCCCACTGTTGTTTTAGGCCTCTTGGGCCATATTCGCTCTCATGCTATGGGGAAGGGAGCAACCGCTAACTTAAAGTCACTCTCATAGGCCTGCCTGCAAGTGACTGTGGACCAAAATTTTCAGTGTTGTGCCAGGGACCCCAAGATTTAAGCCAATTTTTCATGCTCAGAGGTTAGGACATTGCCCATAACTGATCCATTGCTTCAAATCAGTAAAGTAACATAGTTAAGTGTAGGGATATCATACTTATCTAATAATCACTATGAACCATTGTTCCCTCATGCCTTTTGCTGCATTATCATCTATTAGGTCATAAACGCATTATCCATTCACATACAAGTAAAAACATGCTAAAATCCATACATAAATATTGTCATAAAATGCATACATAACCAACATAGTAGGGATAGAAATAACAATGAAATCACAACCATATAAACAACATATAATCCAACATAATGCTCATAGAGATAAAACGAGAAATAACCGTTCATTACTAATGAAAAATCCAAACCCAGAATGGGACTTCCACATTCCACCCGACCATAGAATGGTTGACCCAAATATTTCTTCGACCATTCGGCCCTATGCCATAATATAAGAATGAATGTGGGATCTCATAGAACACATCAATAAAAAATCATCTAGGAATTCGAGAGGCCATCGACCTCAACCCATGAAACAACGATTCCACCTTATGGTTAGACATCACAAAACCATCATGAGATTGATTTCCATCCAATCCTTCTAAGGCTTCGAGAGCATTTGTCCAACCAAGGGTTCAAGGACTAGTAACTCAACCCACAACTTATACAGGGCTTTCATGACTAGTAACTCAGCACACCTAGGGCTTCTAGAGAATTTTTCCAACCAACACTTCGAGGACTAATAACTCAACCCATGTTGTCATAAGGCTTCGAGAGTGTTTGTCCAACCAAGAGTTCCAAGACCGGTAATTGAACCTAAGGTAAGGAAACATGAGAACCAACCAAAACAAAACAGTTAAAGTAAACCCACAATCACATCACTATCTAGGAAATGACAAGGTTAGGTCGTCCACTGTCAATCTTGACCATCCTTCATGCCAATGACAAATCATAACCAAGAAACCACATGCATGTGTCATGCATGTCAAAAATAGTGAGGAAAATATACATGCAACTCGGTACCTTCAAACAAATCCAACTGTAACTAGTAATCCTGATGCCTTCTTGCAATTTAGAGCTCTTCTCTTTCCTTCTTGCTCCAAAAATCCATGTATAGCACACTCTCAAAGAGTGTTCCAAGAAAACTCTAAGTATCGAAGAGTATGAGAGAGAGAGAGATTAATGGGAGAGATTCAAAACTGAGTTTATCATGTCTTCAGTGACCAATCTTGCCAATTGATCCTCAGAAGCCTTTTTACTAAAGGAGGCCTCTATTTTTTTCATTTTCCATTATTTTCCTTCATTTTCCTCCCCACATGCAACGTGTGACCTTTCACCTTCCTTTTCTCCTAATTTCCATTTTTTTCATAAATAAATGTGCCAAAATACATTTTTCCCTCTTTAATACCTTAGCCCTTTCCTTTGCCAAATTCCTTAACCATAATAAATCGAATCAACGCCTATTAGGATGTTTCCCCCACTATTCATCTTGGAATATGTGTCCCATCGTCTGTGGCATTTATATTGTTTTACATGGAATTTTCACGAGGGCTCTTACAATGCTTCATCTCTCTTAACCAACTAAATCAGATATATCCACCAATCCAAGCATGCTTCAAATGTTTAATTTTTATGGAGAGTTCCTGCACAATCACAACCCTAATGAGTAACAAACTTTCAAATGCATATATACAAGTAAACATAAACCTTTGGGGTGCTCAATGATTTTGATGTTTCTTATATTATCTTCAATCTTATCGGAAGTTTTTCTTTTCCATTTCTTCAGCAACGCCAAATACAACCTCAATACTTCTCAAGTCTTTCTGAACATCTATATGTAGTACTTTCATTCTTTGGTTTCATTCTCACTTCAAGGTATTCATTAGGACTACCACAGTATGCCCTCCCTCTCAACTTGTGGAGATCAACAACTTGATAACTTCGGAGAAACCTCATTCTTTCAAGACTTCATTTCATTCTTATGGCATCGAGGTCATCTTTATCTTCATCATTCTCATCCTCCCATGTGGGATCTTCAGTGGATAAGTTATTCCACTTGATGAGATACTCTCAATTTGATCAATTTCGTAGCTGTCAAGTTCTTGTTTCTGTGACTGCTTCCAGTTCGAATATGATTTTATCTTCCTCGTCAATTTCTAGAAATATTGTTTGAACTAGGAGCTTGTCAGCTATAACCTTCTCTAGACATGAAACATGGAAAACTCGGTGCACTCGGGAAGCTGCAGGAAGCTCCAATTTGTATTCCATAGTACCAATATTTTGCAACACCTTGTACGGACCATAACACTTTGGTGATAATTTATGATCCTTCTTAGCTTGCTAGAGGGACATTTGTTTATATGGTTGTAGTCATAGGAATACTGAGTCACCTACATCAAAACTTCTTTCACTACGAGGGGGGTTTTTCCCTGACATGTGCCTACATCTTGTGTCCATTGTTTTATGTACTAGTTCTTTTGGTAATTTCTTGATGAACTAAAGAAATAAGACATAAAGAAATTTAACAATAAGAAACATCACAGGTAATTATCAAGATCAAGAAAAATCTTTGCTACCTTTTAGATTTCGCAACATAGGATCAAAGCTTTGGTGAAGAAGAAAAAGGCAGATCCATTCATAGGAACTATCTATGGAAATGAGTCTATCATATTCAATGAAGATGTCTAACTCTATCAAGGGTGAGAACAAGCTTGAAGGAGCATCTAACTTCAGATCCTGGAAGAAGAGGTTTGACATAATCCTCGAGAAGAACAAGGTGCTAGATTTGGTAAAAGAAATGTAAATAAGCTCATAGAAGAAGCTAGTGATGGCGAAAAAGAGAAATTTAGGGATTTAGAATTGGTGGCTATGACTCTAATGGTAGAAAGGATAAAAGAAAATCTTGTCCCATACATAGCTAACATCGATCATGCTAAGGATATATATGAAGCCTTGTCAAAGCCATTCACTATTAAGAACATTGATCAAGTAGCAAGTTTGAAGAATAAGTAGAGGAATACGAAAATGACTAAAGAAGATATTGTGGCAACCTTCTTTGTGAAGATAAGTATTTCATATCTTTTCAGTATTGGGTTCATGTACTCATTCAGGTTTGATTATATTAAATACTAATCACCATTCTCCCTCTATTGTCTTGAATAGGGAAAACATCCGCAAGAAGGAGGATCTCCCAAGAAAAGGTTAGTCGAGAAACAAAGGGCAAACATCCACAAGAAGGAGGATCTCTCAAGACAAGTCTAGTCAAGAAACAAAGGTATGCTTTGAATACATTGATTGAAAGGATTATTCATTTGATGATCTATTACTAACTCTGTTGTGACTAGCTATATTGAATCTTAGTTATTCTTATTTGGGTGATCCATGTCTTGATAAATAAGCCCACCCCATTCATATCCTTGATTGAATATGTAGAACCCTAGAGAGGTTCTGGAAAACCCTAACCAAAGGGTATGGTAATATGAATGTCTAAAATTCTAAGTTACTTAAGGATGATTGTGAAATGCTAGTTGAAGTTTTATTGATGATGTATATTTGGGATTTTGGTATGATCACGATATCCTAACTGGTTAGGGTTAAGTGATCAGGTCTAAAATCTTGGAACCTTTGAAGTTTGGGTAATGTAGGGTTTGTTATGTTTCTACATTGGAACCCTAACACATTAGATTTTGGTGGAATGTATGTTCTATGTTGGAACCGTAGCTCATTAGGTTTTGGTGGAATGAGTGAGCAAGACCCTTATATTGTCTCAGAATTGATTTATTTAGTATGTGTGTTTTTTTCTAGTAAACCCTAGTGTAATCAAAATGTTTGTGTGTCTAACTCTTAATGATATCATTGTGAAGTTGGGTTTGACTAACACATGATATGAAATGTATTTGCATGATGATATACATATATATATAGATATATGTCCTTTTGGTTGAAATCCCAGATTGGTCTAGGTCAAGATGTATTAACGTTGTTTGACATATGATATTCTTATGTATGGTTATGAATTACTAGATATGCGTTGACCTAGTCATTGATGGTCATGAGTCTTAGGATTTAATAGAATTCATTGTTTGAGATTCTAGGATGATGATATCTGGAAAATCTAGGGTGCTATAGCTAAACCTTAGTGAAGCTAAAATTGTCTAGTATGTGTGAAATAACAATCCAAAATCTATTAGATGATAGTTGAAAATGAAAATCTAGAGTTTTGAAGTTAAATGGTGGTAATGACATTGTCTAGTGTAAAATGTAACAATATGAGTTCTATGCATTTAATGATTGTTGAGATTTTGGATTTCTAAGGTTTTGAAGTTAAACCTTAGTCAAAGGAAAATCTTTGAAATATGACGATTTGAGCATTGTAAAGATATTGTTGAAATTTGAATTTTTGGTTGAGTGTGATTATTGCTTGGAAATATAGGGTTTGCAAACTAACCCTAGTGGTAGTTGGTCATGTTAGTGACTGTTTGATGGTTGATTGAAAATCTAGGGGAAAAACTAACCCTAGTAGAAGTTGGTTAGGTTAATGACTAAGTTGTGATTGACTTTGATTGATTCTCTATGAAATATAGGATTTGTATGAATCACTAGTAAGAAGTCTAACATGTGTATTTTGAAAGGATATTAGATGCTTTGCAGATCTATAATTGTTTTAATGGTTTCTAGGGTTTGGTATATGAATTAGTAAGATATGTCATACCTTTATAAGACACATTGAAATCCTAGTTGGAATGAATGTTGTTATGAAGTAGCCTAGGGTGTATGACAAAGTCCCGAGATGTCTGCTCAAAATTTTGGAGACTCACAGGCATGAGCAACTAAAAATGAGCCTCATCCCCATGTTAGTTAAGAAGAGGGGGAGGAAGTGGAGGCTAAAGAATTTCCCTCTCCCTAGCATATTATCTCAATCCATCTATCAGGATCTTCCACCTCTAATCTTTGCAAGTATGCTTCCTAACTCTTTGTGTGAATCTCGAGCCTAGCATACCCATCTTTCTCCATTGCCTCTAGTTTGCTTGATAGATCCAAGTTACTATGAGAAAACACTATAATTACCTATGATTGCTGCATAAGTTTTTCCTCCTTACAAGACAACCTCTTATATACTTCCTCATCTTGCTTAACTTCCTTCACATCCATAGTTGTCATCTTACAATCGGCTATTGTAGTCCCTATGGTTGGCAGACCAATAGGATCACCTTCACATCTGTCATAAATATACAACTTCTTCATGTGAGGCATTATCATAGCTTCAAACTGCTTCATAAATTCCATTTCGAGTATAGCTTCATAATCATCTATCTATACAATTGTGAAATCAACCTTCACAACCCATTCACCTATGCATACATTGATCTTCTTAGCTACACTAATCACTGAATCAAGTGGAGACTTTACTTGTTTCAACTGTGCTTGAACTGGTAAAAAATTCAATTCAATCCTCCTTGTAGTATCCTCACTCATGAAGTTATGAGTTGCACCATTATCCACCATTGTGAGAACATTTCCTTCCAAAGTCTTCATCTATACATACTCCAATTTGTTTCTCTGAGGGCCTCATCATGAGATTTCTTCTGTAGCTACTGCAGCTCCTAAAATCTGAATAACCCCAACGGAAGTTTCTTTTTTATTTTTCTTCATATCGGATTTTGCTACTACTACCACTTTCGTTCTTGAAAGAAAATTCTTCACAATGTCTGGTTCTTGACAAATTCAACTCTTCAATGGTTTCTTCATCTTTGGCTTGTCATTCGATCTTGAAGGCTCCTCCTTTGTATATTTCTCTTTCAGCTTCTTAGTATTCTTCTTCCGTTCTTTAGTGCCTTCATCATAGTGCTTTACTAAGTGATCAACTGCTGTAAAAGCTTCTTCAAGTGTCTTCATATTCTGCCTCTTCACCTCATTTCATGCCCAAGGTTTCAACCCTATAATGAAGTTGAACACATTGTCCTTCTCTGCCATGTCAGGTAATTCCAAGATTACACTCAAAAATTCCCGTTGATAAGCCTGTAGACTTCTTGTTTCCTTCATATACTTTATCATTTTCCTCGCATCCAAAGTGTCATCTTGTGGACTAAAATGGCCTTGCAAAGCTTTCTTCATATCATCCCATGAAGTGATCTCCTCAGCATCACCACTGGAAATCTGGTCGATCTTTCTTCGCCACAACAACTTAGCATCCTTCATTAAGAATTTAGCGACTACCTTCACTTTGGCCTCATCATCATACATTCCCAAATGCTCCAAGTATTACTCCATATACCATAGAAAATTGCAAAGATTATTTGCACTTCTTGTCTGATCATAGGATTGAGATTCCTTGACTTTCACATGAGCAACTCCTCCACCTGTACTTTGCCCCACTACTTTATTCAAAATAGCTATCTCATTTTATGGATGAGTAATATCTTTTTGCAATTTTAGGATTTATGCCATACCCTGGTCTTTCATAACTCCAATCTCTTTGACTTCTTTCTTTGTTTATGTATATAGCCATTCCATATACACATATCATATTTTGAGGTCTTCAAAGTCTTCCTTCACCTTCGTGTGCTCTACTTGCAATCTCACTACCACATCCCGACGTTCGACATATTCAGCTTTCACCAAAGCTATATCAGAAGCCATTTCATCAATCTTATCCACGACTCTATCCATGAGAATTGATTCGACATCCTTGTTGGATTCTCCTATCATAACTTGAGGTTCTCTTGCTTGATCTACCGTTAGCTTCCTTTGTGATCTATATAGACAATAAATTACTTCTTTGTCCAAAGGTTTTTGATCCCAAATACAACTTTTTTGTTGTATCTCTCCTATGATACCACCTATCACACCTATATCCTGGCAGTAGTCTTTCAACCACACATAGGCAGGTGTGACACCACTACCCAATTTCTTTTGACCAATACTATTTTGGATGGGCTATGCCTAACATTCAACACTTAGTTATTTTTATGCAATCTAATAATCATTCATCATGCTTACACAAAAAAAATAACATTCATCATCATCATCATCATATAAATATGCACAACAGATAAAAATTCTTTGAGTGGGAGGGGCAACTCCCTGGTTAGAGGTTTCCCAAATGATAACAATAATACAAATTTACAAGTATTTTTACAAGATCAGTCTTTGCCAGAAACCCCAGGTTCACCTTGACAAAACTGCCATATTCCAACTAGGCCTATCTATTCACGGTCGGCCACCCTAGGGTTAACCTTCATTCAGCCACACCTTGCTTTGTTCAACTTGCTCAGCCCGTGCACTGTTTTCTCATTCAGCTTGTGTCATTGTTCGCTCATTTAGCTCATGCATCGTTCACTCGTTCAACTCATGCACCGTTCACTCGTTCAGCTCATTCATTGTTCGTCGCGTTCAACTTGTTCAACCTATTCAACTCGTTCAACTCATTCACCATTCAACTCTTCAACTTGTTCACCGTTCGACTCATTCAAATCATTCAACCCATTCGGCTCGCTTAGCTTGTTCACTGTTCAACTCGTTTAACTCATTCAGGCTGTTCATCTCATTCAGCTCATTTAGGCCATTCGGCTCGTTCAGACCATTCGACTCGTTCAACTCATTCAGACCATTCGACTCGTTCAACTCATTCAACCATTCGACTTGTTCAACCTGCCAGGTAGGCATTCCTAGGCCAACTCGCTCATAGGGAGGGTCGCCCACCTGCAGCTCGTTCACACCGAAATCTTCCAAAACCTGCAACTCGGGTTTTCTATCCTCATTTGGGTGTTTCATCCCTCGGTCTACCTACATCTTTGCCTCCTCTATTCACCTTCTCCTCTACTTGTCCTCTTATGTTAGAACTAACTTGGAATGCTTGAAGTTGACGCCTTTTCTCCTCCAACTCATTAATGATATATACTCGTCCTCCAAGAAGTTAAGGTTACAATTCGCCTAGTAATTCCAAGAGTTGCATAAATGTTCCCAACCCTTCACTCTTCATGTCAGTCCACAGACTTGTCGATTTTTTGACACCTTATAAAACTCGTCTCATGCCTTTCCATACTTATTCAATTTTTTGATTTTCAGATTTTTCGACTCTCCCAATGGCTCATCGCAACTCATCATCACAACTTGTCGTCGCACATTTGCCCGGACGGGTTTAACCGAACGCATCCGCTCATCGCAAATGCTAGCTCGTCACCGTTAACCGATATTTCGTCATCTTTCCATCGCTCATCTCACACGCTGAGCTCATGGGTGTGACATGTATAATCACCTAAATTTCTTTCCCCACCATTAGATAAGTAAGGCACT
>APFE030435897.1:0-16517 GCA_000404065.3 Pinus taeda | reverse complement strand
GAAACATTTTGTGTTTTGGTAAAAGCGGCAACAGCCGCTCATGAATGTACATCCATTTTCAAGGGATGTGAACCATATGTAAATATAAGTTTGAACCCGGTTGTATGTTCGGTTACATTTTTACTTGTTGCTTCATGAACAGAGTTTCGACTTAATACAAATAAGACTTGCATTATAATCACAGTGCGTTGTTTTAATACAGTGATCGTGGGATAACAAGCTTGGTATACCAAGAATGCGAACGGGCCCTGTGTACATGGTATACTGTTGTCATTTTGATTGTGTTTACAGTGCCATTCTAATTGCGTTTACAGTCAGAGCATTTGATTGGTATTTGGTATTGATATATATGCAGTGTGATTAAATTGATGTTTATATTTATGTGTTTATGAATGCGCTGTTTATATGTTTATGCATGCGCTCGAATAGACCATCATTTGGATCGGGAATTATATCCTGTAAGGGATTCGATCCAGGGTTATCTTGTAAAGCACTGTCATGGACTGTATGCTTGCGATTTTCACTTTGCATGATTGTAATGAATGTTCATGAATGTTGAGTAGCATTGAACAGAGATTTTATGTTTGATGTCTCTGTAAGGAGACCAAAATCTTTAATTACAATGATACACAACATTTTATGAATTGCATCTTAGTTGGTAGTGATACATAGTTTGATGCTTAGTTGATATTTAGTTGATAGTTTGATATTAAATCAAATCACAGCATTGTAATTAGGAAGAATAGGCTTAGATTGGATCCTTTATGTCTATATATTTTAGTCACACGCCTCTAAGTCTACGCACCCTGGTCGATAATAAATTTAGCCCAGTCTAGCACCCTAGATAGGACACTACAGATGCCTCTAGATTTCTTCATCAATGCCTTGAATAAATTTCCCATCTCCACCCTCGGGCTTTACCGCAATCTCGCCAAAACTGGTCAAGGGATTCCTATACCCTTGGGAATTTTCCTAAGACCACCTCATCTAGTTCCAAAACTATCTCGCAATCTAAAGCTCAACCAAATGAAGGAACCCAATTACACCATGGCTATCCAAAAATGGAAAGGCATGGAAAAAACCACTGTCACACCTAGTAAAACCCGTGCCAATGACAACAATAAAACCAAATACACACATGCATGTACCATGCATGCCAAAACAGCCAAGTAAATTATACATGCAAAGCAATCTCGTTGTAACCGCTTGATCAAACTTTTCCTTGCTTGATCCTTGCTTTCCTTTGCTTTCTTGCCCTTCCTTTTCCTTCCTTTCTCCAATGCTAGAGTGCTCCAAGAATGCTCTAAGTGTGCAAGAGTATGAGAGAGAAAGGATAGAGAGAAAACTCCAAGTTAAAACTGACAAAATTCTGTGAACTAATCCTCATAAGCCTTTTTATCATCGAGGCCTCTATTTCTTCATTTTCCTTCATTTTTCCTTCAATTTCCTTCACATGCAAACTTGTGACTATTCACCTTCATTTTCTCCTATTTTCCTTTATTTTCATAAATAAATGTCAATTAATGTCTCTTTCCTTTTCAAAGCCTTTACCAATTCCTTTTATACTTTCCCTTAGCCATAATAAACCAAATGAACACTCACTAGGATGTTTCGCCCAACATTCAACTTGAAATATATGTCCCATGACCTTGGTCTTACTTTGCCTTTATTATCCTTTATTACATGAACTTTTAACCCAGGGTTATTACAAGCACCAACAACAACAAGACTATATTTATATTCATGGTTGAACCCATTAATCTGTCCTTTTCCAAACCATGCCTTTCCACAAATATAAATTTTGGCTAGATGTGGCACCACCACTAATTGACCTATTTCAAATATTTGATAATAGAATATAGATTAATGCTTATCTAGTTTATAGGTGAGAGAAAGGACAATGTGTGCCTCAAAAAGTTGAAATAATTAGTTTAAAAGTTTAGGATTATATTATTCAAAATAATTTTTTTTTTTGGAGGTGAACTTTGGCCAGCTAACAAGTTAGGTTTCACTTTCACGCATGTTCCTATGTTTGTTAATATGTGTTGTTGTTTGAGCATAATAACAATATGTTATCTCAAAATCATTATCATTTTGTTTTCCAATAGAAAGTTTTAGAAATTCATAACTCATAATGGAGGAGTCTGAAATGCTTAACACACTTTAAAATTATTTCCTAAAGAATGTTCAAATATCCATTAGTGGATAAAGAAGGAAAGTGAAAGGTTCTCTTAATAGTGGATAAAGGGTTGGGTGATTCTATTGATAGTGGATTAAGGGAAAACATTGTTGAGATTCTCTAAAAATGAATTATTGAAATAATGAGAACTTTCTTTAGCCTTGGAAGAGGAGAATCAATTCCTTCCTTTGTTGAAGGAGAACAAATCTCGTAATTTTTATAGGAGTAGCAGAAAATTTTGAGAGGAAAAATAATACTGTCTCTTAAAACCCTAGTATAAAAATGAATTCATACACATAACTTTTTCGACTAATGGGCTAACCATATTTTATCATAGTCTCTTTTGGAATTTCTCTACTTAGTCCTTATATGTTCATTTTGTTGTTGGTATCTTCTTTCTATAGTTGGTGTAGGAGAGAAGCATTGTTTAAGTGCAACGTGTGAATGAGAAAATGGAATTCAAATGTGAATGAGAATGAGAAAATTGGAAAATGAACACGTGAGTTCCAAAAATTGAATAGAATACCAAATTTGAATCCTTCCTTTTGTTTCATTAGTTAGCCACCATAAAATAAAGTTAAATGGATGATAAAGAAAAATATTACTTCTTTTATAATATTTTTAATAAGTAAAGCAAAGATAATTTTATCAATTCCTTCACATGAGTGAGATGGTTTCCTAAAGAACCTGCCATACTAATGGTGTTACAGATAGAGATAGAGTTGTTTATTATATATTGATTTCATAGACGAGAGAATCTAGCTACAACCATGGAATCTCCAATATTAAGTTTCAATAGTTTTTTTAGCTTTGCTTGATTTGAATTATTAATCTCACCATGGCTTACTTCTTTATCTTCTTAACTTAATCCTAGAATTTACCCTTTCCTGCTTGGAATCTTCTTTTTATACTTTACAAGAGAGAAGCATCATTTTAGCACTAATGGATACCATGCTTTGTCAATGGGTTCCTTCATGCCTTAAGATTCTTTCTTTAGTGGTAGAAATGGCTACCCTACCCTAATGTCAAGCTCAAATATGGTTGTAGAAGTATTGGCTAAAGAAGAAGCTTGCAAGAACTATGTAAGGATTGTGGGATGAAGTAGGAGAAGGCTCAACCATTGCATTTTTAGAGGTAACATCAACCTTACTTTTCTAGCAAGAAGCTCCTACATGGTTGGCAGGTTTACAAATGAGAATATTTGCATGCTTGGAAGGTTGTACGTGGTGGTTGTAGCTAGATCTTGAAAAAACAATTATGAGAGTAAATGCTTCTAGAAATTCATGGAGGAAATGGGGAAATCAATGCCATAGTGTGTAGAAGAATTAATATGAATTAAGAAGAGCATCCAAGCAATGGATATGAATTATGAATGAAGGTGTATTTTGTTGTTTAAGGATTTTCTAAATTTTGTATTTAAAAATATTTTCCATCTTTGAAAAAACACTACAAAAAATCATATACACTTAGGGGTAATTAAGTCCATTGTAACATATGAACCAATGAAAATTCAATGGATGAAGTTGGAAGTTGAAAAGCTCATTTTAATTTTTCAAGCAAATGTTTGTAATCAAACAATTTAACAAAACATTGGATATCTTGAAAAAATTAGGTGAATTAACATGAGATTTGAATCGAATTGCAAACTAGTCTCTATTTTGGGAGGGACTAATAATATGGTTTTTTATGTAGTAAAAGGAATTTAAAGAAAAATGTTTTATAATTTAAAGGAAATATAAATGAGATTATATATATATATATAGATATGATGATGATGATGATGATGATGATGATGTAAGTTGAGTATAACTTTGGTGGTTGGGAGAAGGATCATTATCTTCCTCACTAGGTTCAATTATCTCTAATGACATATTGAGTTCTTAATCAGTATATTATTATAATAGCTTTGAGTCTTTTCTTATTTTTAGTAGTTAGCATGTCCATGATTTGCATGACTAGCTTGTGGTTTGAGAAACTAGGATTTACATGGATATAAGCCATCAAAATCAGCCATGGATCACACCTTGCCTGGGCCACACCAACCCTTAACATCGTTGGATTTTTTAGTGTCTCCTCCTGACTATTCCAAGTTTCAAACTATGGTTGCCTTATAGAATTAATCCCTCAAAATCCATTTAAGCTAACATGATTTAACATAATGGCTTTGTGGATTATTGAGCATTATGAAACAATGATAAGAAATTATTTGATTCCTCTAAAAACTTAAAGAATAACTTAAATATTCGATATATATATACACATTTTAAAATTACATATACAACATAAATATATCTATCTATAATCAACTTTGTATTAAATAGTAAGTGTACAACTTGAAAATCCAAAGAGAATTGTGTGCCATGGAAATATAATATCCAAACATTTTGAGGCAATTGGGCAATTTTTAATTCAAAATAATAGATATTTTATAATCTTGTTTGTTGGGTTGAAAATATCCTTCTTAATTTTAGATCCATCATGTACTAAGAGGGATTAAATCCCTTAAACCACAAACCTTTCCTCATTTTTTTCAATTAAAAGAAAGTTTTCACCTTGAGGTACATGATCCCTCTCTGTGCATGATGAATTCAAAGTCGATATGGATCAACATTGGTTCTCTATGTGTGTGTGTAAACTCTATCTCGAGAACAAAAAGAAATATACATCTTCTCATGTTGAGTAGCACACCAATGAAACATTTAACCATAACAAACCTTTACATTCAAGTACTTCACACACACACACTTATATATAGTTGATATTGGAATAATTTACTTACTGCATACATTAAAATATATATTTTTTTGTTTGCTAGCATGTTTGTGACTTGCGAGACTAGCCGTGGTCTAAGAAACCATGACCTAGGGGCATCTAAGCCATCAAAATCAGTCAAGGGTCAAACTTGGCCGAGGCCACACCAACCCTTAACATGGCTTGATTTTATGGGAGTCTCCTCCTAACTACCACAAGTTTCAAACCTTAGACACCTTATAAAATGAAACCATCAAAATACAATCATGGTAGCAGGATTTGACATACACTTACATATTTTATTTATGGCTAACATTGACATATTTTTTGGTTACTATTATTATTCCATGTGTCAACTCCATGTTGAGCAAGTTTTAAGAATTCATTCGCAGGTAATTTGTGTATAGTGTTAAAACCTACATTTGGTATCAGAGCAGTTTTGGCTTCAAGGGGATGCCTTTGTTGCTGAGAGGTTTTTCTTGGGCATGTGGTAGACCCTGCTATAGTGGGAGATGTGCGGGATCAATTCTTGCAGTGAAAGAAGATGGTGAATAGTGGAAAGATAGAGTTCAAGAAATTCAGTGGACAAAGTTTTGAGTTGTGGAAGCTCAAGATGGAGGATCTGTTGGTGGATAAAAATCAGTGGATCGTGGTACATCCTAGTACTAAACCAATGACAATGTTAGTAGAGAATTGGGTGAAGTTGGATCAGACGCAAAAGAGCACAATACAGTTGTGTATCTTAGATTTAGTATTGTTCACTGTATCAGGGGAAGCTATGACGAAGGATTTATGGGAAAAGTTAGGGACTTGTACCAATCTAAGTCTCTAGCGAACAAACTTTTCCTGCGGAAAAATTTGTATAACCTCAGAATGAAGGATGGAGAATTGGTAAGAATACTATGGTAAGCTAGTTTTTATCGGTTGATTTAAAAAACAAATATGAAGATAATTGCATCAGTTTGTTGTGTTCTCTACCAAATTTGTGGGATAGTCTAGTTGTTGCTATAGGTAGTAATACAACTAGATTGAAGTTTGATGAAATAGTCTCATCCTTGTTGTCGCGGTAGATAAGATGAAAAAATATGGAGAGCCAAAATGGAGATGCCTTGTCTGTAAGACGATGGTCTCAGAACATAAACATAAATAATTCCTTGAGTGGGAGATCTAAATCTAGAGGGAGATCTAAATCTCCAGGAAAACCTGTAAAGGTATGATGAAAATGTGGAAAAGAAGGGCATTACAAAAAGTATTGTAAATCTAAATCTCCTGAGAAAGGAAGGGATATGATGATGCTCCTTCTGCAGAGGTGAAAACCAACTTAGATGAAGGTGGGGAGGTGTACTTGGATTCTTCTTCAAGTACACATGTATATCATGAGGCATGGTTGATTGACTCAAGTGCATCCTTTCACTTTACTCCCGAAAGGGAGTGGTTCTATGAGTATGAGAAATATGATGGTGGTGATGCCTTCCTAGGGGATGACAAGAAGGTCAAAATCATCGGATACAGAAAATTAAAGCTGAAGTTGCAAGGTGGAAGGATTAGAACACTTCTTGGTGTTCTACATATTCCTGCATTGGCTAAAAATTTGATTTTTGTAAGAAATATGGATGATGCAGATGTTAAATCAGTGTTCGAGAAAGATACATGTAAGATAGTTTGAGGAGCACTAGTATTGATGCAGGGAATTCAGATTGGAATTCAATACAAGCTTCTAGGTAGCATTGTTATTGATGGGTGCAACAATTCTATGGTTCCTAAAAGTGGAGTAGAAAATCTAGTGGTCTCTGGAGAAAAGATTATGATATGGAATCAAAGGCTTGGACATATTAGACTGAAGGGCCTTCAAATAATGCATGATAATGGTATGGTAGAAGGTATGTCTAATTTATCTCTAGATTTCGATTTCTATGAACATTGTGTATATGGGAAGCAGAATCAGGTGAGTTTTCGCTAAGGTGTTAAGAGGGAAAACGGGTTTTTAGAGCTTGTGCACATTTATGTGTTTGGACTTGTGTTGGTTCCATCACTGGGTAAGTTTTTGTACTATGTCTCATTTATAGATGACTTCTCGAGTAATACATGTATATATTTCATCAAGAATAAATCTGAAGTCTTTGACAAGTTTAAATAGTTTAAGGCTCTGGTGGAAAATCAAACAGAGAAGAAGATTAAGGTGTTGAGAATAGATAATGGTGGAGAGTTTTGTAAGAAGGAATTTGAATAGTTTTGTAAGAAGTGTAGTATATCACAATAGAAGACTACTCCATACACACCTTAGAAAAATGGATCTGCGGAAAGAATGAATAGGACGTTGATGCAAAAGGATAGAAGCATGCTTAGTGGTGTTGGATTAGGGCAGGAATTATGGGAAGAGGCAATGGATAATTCATGTTACCTGGTTAACAGATCACCTTCATCAATGTTGGAGGATAAGACTCCACATGAGGGACTATGGTAAGAAACTCTCTCTTTCACATCTAAGGGTATTTGGTTGTGATGCATATGTACACATTCCAAAGAAGAAAAGGACCAAGTTGGATAGTAAATATGAAAGGTGGATTTTTATTGGATATTAGGATGGTTTAAAATGTTATGAGATTTAGAACCAAGAAACAAGGAAGGTTGTGTACAACTAAGATGTGGTGTTTAGAGATGTGAAGGATGTTATTAAACAAGAAGTCATACCAAAGGAACCTGAAAAGATAGAGTTTGAACTGATTGAGGAAGAAACACACTTTACAGTAGAACAAGAATCAGAAGAGGAAGAGCCATAGACTCTAGTTTTAATAAGATTAGTCCGAGAGAGGTATAGTTCATCTGATTTTTATTCAATTTTTTCTTTATCTATTATTGATGATGATCCAAGAAATGTCAGGGAGGCAGTGGATTAAGAGGATGGTACACTCTGGAAAGAGGCCATGGTTGATGAAATGACATCATTGTACAAAAATGAGGCTTGGGATTTGGTGGAGTTGTTGGATGGAAAGAAACCCATTGGTAGAAAATGGGTGTTTAAGAAGAAGATGAATGTAGAAGGAAAGGTGAAGAAATACAAAGCTCGGTTGGTAGAAAAAGGTTATTCCCAGGTGTCATGAATTGATTTCAATGATATTTTTTCTCCTGTTGCCAAGTTAGATTCTATTATATTACTCTTATTTGATGTTGTTGGTTTTGATTTTGAGGTAGAACATATGGATATGAAGACAACATTTCTTCACAGGGATCTAGAAGAAGAGATCTACATGAAACAACCAGAAGGCTTTGTAGTGGAGGGTAATAAATAACTAGTATGCAGGTTAAAAAAAGTCTATGTATGGGTTAAAATAGTCACCAAGGATGTGGTATCAGAAATTTGGTACATATATACAGGGACTTGGTTTCACAAGAAGCAAAGTGGATCACTATGTGTATTTTAAATTAATTGGTGATTTGTTATTTATTTGGTCTTATATGTGGATGATATGTTGTTGATTGGAAATGGCAAAGAAATTATCTAGGATTTGAATACCTAATTGTCCTCCAAAGTTGACATGAAGGATTTTGGTGTTGCAAGACATATTTTTTATATGGAATTCAAATCAGATCAAAAAAAGAGGAAACTCTGGCTAAACTAGGGGAAGTAAGTCGAGAAAATATGGCAGAGGTTAATATGCAAGATAATAAATCGGTGAAGGTTCCTATTCCTATAGGTGTAAAGTTATTAGTTGAACAGTGTCCCAAGACACAAGAAGAGGAAGAGGACATGTCTCATGTTCCATATGTGAGTGTAGTTGGTAGCTTTATGTATGCAATGGTCTTTACTAGACCAAACATTGCACATGGAGTGGGAGTATTGAGCAAGTTTATGTCAAAACCAGGGAAGGAGGATTGGACAACAGTGAAACAAGTTTTCATTTGCATGGAACTAGTGATTATGGTATGTGCTACCAAGGAGGACCAGGATTGGACAGAGTTTTGGACATCCATGGATTTATGATGTAGATTGGGCTAGAGATCTAGATCGGAGAAGATCTACAAGTGGGTATGTGTTTAACATATTTGGAGGAGCAGTTAGTTGGATGAGCAAGATACAATCTGTAGTGGCCCTTTCAACTGCAAATGTTGAATACATGGTAGCCACTCATGCAAGTAAGGAAGTAGATTGGTTGCAAATATTGTGTCCAAGTATGGGGTTCATACAACAAGCTATAAGGATATGATGTGATAGCCAAACTAAAATTTTCTTGGCAAAGAACCTTGCTTATCATTCAAATGCAAAGCACATTGATGAGCAGTACCACTTTGTGAGGGATATGGTTGAGGAAAAAAAAAGGTGTTGCAGGTAAAGGTGGACACTTTGAAGAATATTGTAGATTAATTGATGAAGTCTATGAACATTGAGAAGTTTTCTTGGTGTAGATAAACATTGGGCATTGCAGGGTTGGACCAATGAATAATATCTCTTGTGACCCCATGCGTGGAAAGAAAATAACAAGTGGGAGAATGTTGGTGTGTGTGTTATATTCTTTGCACAATTGGCTTCAGGCATTGTATGTTGCACCAGGTGCAACAGAGGGGGTCACAAGGGGTGGTAGCCCCCCTCTTGGGGGGTTTGAAGGGGGGTAGTAGCTCCTTTGCATGAGGTCCGGGGCAGTGTCCCAAGATTTATTTTTTATGCATACCTACCCATGGTATTGTGCATGGGTTTTTCACATGGTTTGGGCATGATGGTTTTCTACCCATGATATTTTGTAGATTCGATCAAGGGAACTATGGTTATGTTCTAATCCAAGGTTATGGATTGGGGTTTGTAAATGCTTCGACATGTATATATATTTAATGTAACATTGAAAGGAATATAATGAAAAATCAATCTGCTAGTCCTAGTTTTGGGATCTAGGGGAAAATCTTTGTGTATATTTGTTTTATGTTCTTGCCATTATTTACTTTTATGTTTTAAGAATTCGTTTGCCGGTAATTTTTGTACAGGGTTAAAACCCACAATATACGGGTACAATAGAAAATGGATTTTATACATGATGATTGGTTAGGTAGTGATCTTATTATTATTATTATTATAAAAACTTGCATTCATGTTCACCTTTCTCTCATTTCCTTCCTTGTCTCTCTTCTTTCGTTTTTTGTTTTTGTTTTTAGTTTTCATGTTTAGATTCTCCCAAAATGGTGGTAGTTCCCTCATTGGATTGATTTGTCGCAGGAGTATATTATTGATTGAGATCCATTTCCTCTTTAGGTTTTATGGTTCAATATTTAGGTATGATTGGTGATTCATTTAAGTATGTGGTTAAAGATGAAACTTTTGGTGATTCTTAGCTCCTAATACTTCATATGGTTCAAGAGGTTCCAACATTGACGATCTCCATAGTTTAGGATGTTGTAGATCAGACCAAGTTCTACAAATTTAGTTATCTTATATGTATCTTTAATGGCTTATGGTCAATATTAATTGATCTACAACATTGAATCTTATGTTCTCAAAAAATTGAAAATCAAAGAGAAAACCTTTATCTGTCGATATGCTAAAGGCTTCCTCATTTTGGATTTTGACTTAGCAAATGATAAAAATTAGATTATCAACTCGAGTCCTTAGTTTTGGAGCAACTTTGGTCTATGCATGAAGCCTTGGACTCTATCTTTCAATATTACGACTAATTCCCTCTCCATAGCCCTTGTTTGGGTTAAGCTTCCCAATATTCCTCTCCATCTCTAGGATTATGATTTGCAAAGTGGCACTAGTGATGCTCTCGACAAATTTCATTCTAGAGTAACGAGACATCGCATTGGCATATCACCACATGCACATGAATTTGTGTTGATATGGACTTCAACGAAAGTCTTCTAGTAGAAATCAAACTAATTATTAAATATTTCCCATGGACCCAAATTTTGAATTATAAACACATTCCCTTCTATTGCATGGCCTATTATGAAACCAAGGACATACTAACTCATTGTATCAAGCTTCCTAAGAGTGGATGATCTTGAAAGTCCTAATGAAAATAAACATGATGATATGGTGAAAGAAGAACACCATCTAACTAGAAGGAACTCTCCTTCACATGGGCAAGATCCCACAACCTAATAAAACAATTCCACCCTTGATAACAACATTTACAAACAAAATTTCTATTGGGGAAGTTAGTTCTCCCAAGAGTTCCCTCCTCCTCCTTCTCTATCCATGAAGACACCAAACATTCCTTTTTGGTAGACTCAGCTTAACCCACCCCTCAACCTTATGTAAGTTGGGTTGATTGGGTTGATGTTGAATGGAATTAGAGAAGGAAGGATTCAACTAAGTTTAGAGGTGCACTGAATTTACCAGAGGGACCCACAATCCACTACTTTCCAATTTTTATTTTTTCCTATGTATCGACTTAGGAAAAAAAAAAATTTCCCAATGTCAATTTATAATTTGTGCCAACCTAATATTTTAAAGTATTCACAGCCTTGTGAGTGCTTTATGGGGTCTAGGTTGACTTATATAGGTGAGATAAGGTAGTTGGTGGGTAGTTCAACTTTTACGTCAAAATCATGTGTGTGTTCTTCTCAGTTGTTATAGCCAAGTTACTCAGCACTAGGCCTTCATTACTAATTTCGTAGGACAAAAGGAAAGAGGCTATATGACCTTCAGATTTCCTAGCCAAGTAATTCCCACAGCCAAATAGATTTTTTTAGTTAAGAAATCCCACAAATAAGGTTGTACAGATCCATATAGACTTTGTACAGTGTGTAGACAGAGAGGGTTGTGCATAGGAAGAGCATACTATGAGAGTAGTGTGCAATCTAGTTTTGGTGCAGAGAGACTTTCAAGAGTTATTGAGAGTGAAGGGAAGTTTTTCCCTTTTCTATTGTAATTTTTTGTGAAAGAACAATTCACTAAGAATAAATACAAGAACAACACATGTTGTAGGTTTTCCCCAGTTCAGATTTCCTGGGTAACTTTCTAGTGTTTTATGTTTTTAATGTGCTTATGTCTTCAAGTTTATTTTTTGTTGCAATATTCAATTATGAAACTTAGTATATTTGATGAATGATTTTTTGAAAGTTTAAGTTCAACTCCTTAATTTATGAAATTTCAGTAAATTAGTTGTTTGGTTTTAAAATCTGAAATGGCATAAGAGCTTAGCCTTTTATTGAATACTAAAAAGCATGTTTATCCTCATCTGAGAAACATGCAGATAAGAAGAAAGCGCAAGAATGTTATACAAGAAAATGACCTCCTCATCAGCTCAGAGGACAAAGGCAAGGTGACTGAAGGACTGACCAAGTTCACAGGCCCAGTTGTCAAGCTAACGTTGTCTAGACACTATCAACATGATTTATAAAGCTTCTCAGCAAACCTAAGGGTGCGTTAGTGCCTAGGGTAACTCTACTTTTCACCTCGAGAACAACATTAGAACCCTACATCAGTTTCTATGGGTCAAAGGAGTGAATTGACTGAGAAAATATCCCTAGATTCTCTCCTATGTCATCTCATAAAAGCAGGGAAACATCAAAAAGTGACATGTTTGGGGGAATTACTAATTCCTAATGGAGTATGCAAATGGGAAAGAGCACCAAGACATGGAAACATCACTGCTTTTGCCTGATGGAACTCATGAAGGACTTGGCAACCCTAACCCATGTTATATATGCAAGGCTTGGGCCATTTTGAAAGAGGTTGAACCATTTGAAAGGATTTCACATTTGACTGTTAAGCAGAGTCTCAGACTAAGGCATCATAAGAGGTTAAGAAGGTAGAGAGAGAGAGAGTGGAGTTGGAGGGGTAAGGGAAGGTTGATGCAACTGATGGTTGTATTCACTCTTTCTACATCAATTAAGAATTGCAGTTGTGTTGTCCACTCTATGATGTTGGTAGTATAACTTGTTTATATGTTTATCCAATATCTTTTAGCATGAGTGGCTTAATTATATGCAACTAGATATATTTTATATGTTCATGCATTTTTTTATCAAGGTTTTATGCTATGATATTACGCTTGTCTTTGTTATGTGCAGGTTTTGATCTGGAGCTGGCTCAGGGGTCTTCCGCCTAGTTGCATTACGCCCTCCAGCATCACCACACTAAGACTCGAGGTAATAAGTCCTTCTCGCTTTGATATTCGTTTTTTAAACATAGATAGGCATGTATCTTTGTGACAACTGCAACTAATCTGACTACCTGTCGAGGATCCCAACAAGATCCTTGAGGCTTTCCTACATCACCAAACACCCATGCATTAATCCCTATAGCAGAATTGGCAACTCCACTGGGGACTACACTTAGTTCCCAATTTTTCCTAGAAAGTTCCTATATCTCTCTTTCTTCCAGGCCTTCCTTTACTTCTTCATTCCCTTTCCGACCACCTAGGACCATACAACATTTTTCTCTCATTGCTCAGCCTTAGATAAGATCCCCACAGCCCATTTTTTGAGTATTTTTCCTCACTAACGCAGGTTACCAGTGAAAACAGTGCTTTATAAAGCATTGTGCCCTCACAAACAAAGTGTTAGTGTTGAAACTAACTCTTTGTAGCCTCTATTATAGAGCATTAGTTAGCCATTTCTTGATAAACAACTTACCCTATGAACTCATGGGTTGGGAAATCTGCTTGTAGACTGATCAGGGATCTATAACTACATTTGTTTGACTGATCTATGTCCTAAACAATTTTTTTTAAGAAAATAGCTTTACTTCTTAAAGTTTTTGTTTTCATTAAAGAAAAAAAAAATTACTATTTTCTATTTAGTTGGTTAGATCTGCATTATTTGGTTTCAATAGTTGTTAGTGAGCATTGAAGTTCTGTTGGTTATGCTAGTGTTTTACTGAATAGGATGCATGGTATAAATATTGATGTATGAATGACTCTCCCTTTGTAGAAGCAGTTTATTCATCGAAAGTGAAAATTTACAAGCATTGTTTTTGCATGATTTGAGTCAGAGTCCCATATAATTTCATACGTCAACACCCCTACCAAAGACTCTAACAAAGTACATTTAAAATCTACCTAATAAAATCAATCAGAAACTCTTTTTAGATTAAACACACATTAGTTTAGGCTAGGATCTTGGGATAGGCAGTTTGAGTTAACTGCCGAAGATCATACACCGAAACTAGTGTCATTACAGAGAGAAATCCTTCTACACTCATACTATCTAGGACCACTCCAATAAAAGCGGAGCTAAACACTAGACAACATCTGACTGTAAGTGAAGGTAGCCTGCTTTTGCTTACATCTCCTTTGGGTATTCTGTGTATCAAGGATCCCTTCGGGGATATCGGAGTTGAGTTGGGGACTCAAGTATCCTGCCCACACAACGTACTGTCTGCGACTATGTCTCCCCCCCCCCCCCCCCCCCAACTAGTGTCTGTGATTTGAGGTATCCTTAGTGGCCATACTTTTAGGGACGAACAAAAGCTAATTGGGGTGGGCTTCCCTGGTACCTAACCCAGACGAACCTACTTTGTCTTTGGTTTTTGGGAGGGTGCTCTTCTTCACGAGAGTTCTTGGCCCCTTAATCTGAGGTTTGGGTGAAGCTCAAGAGTAATTATAATTGTACATTTGCCCATCTCTCTCTTTTATTCATTATGATACTAGATTTTATACCCAGTGATTGGCGCTTATCAGATAGGGTCATTTCCCTCTGCTTGTTGATTGATTTCCTTAGTGTATTTTTTATTTTTTAAGTGCCAGAGTGTTATCACTAAGACTTTAATAAACATCACTATAAAATTTACTGATAAAAATTATTAGCCACCGTCGCTACATCCGGCCCTATTCATCAATCTAGATAGTTGTTAGGACTTCCCCCACTCATTGTGGAGGATCTACCAAGCTCCAGTGAACTGATTCCACGTCTTCAGGAAATCATTCTCCAAGATCTAATACAGAATCAGTTTGGACAACCCACGATTTAAGCTTACCGGAGGATTTCTTTATTGAAGGATTTCCTCCTCCATACAATCCTCCGATCACGAATCTGTTGGGCCCACTCTTGGTTCTCGTTGCATTTGTACCTTCGTTGTCTTCAGTTGGAACATTTCCACCCATCCCGTCGATGACTAACGGGTCATGGGATTTTGTGGAGACTTTTGGTCCACCACCACCTCCCCAGTCGACAGTCATTACCACACCTCTGATGGTGAACCCTGTTAACCCATCTATCCCAGGTTCAAACCCTATGGTGACACCCACCATGAGTGGAACCTAGTACATTCTAGGTTCCACCCCTTTTTTGTTAGCCCCTGGACCTTCAACAAGTGCTACATATAGCGCTCCTTATAACGCTCAATATGGCACGGTTAGCACGGGTCCCTTCAACCAACAATATGGTTGGCATCCATTGTATAGTTCTAACCCCAAATTTAGGTATCTGGGGGCACTATTCCCAATATGAATATACCGGTCAGGAGTGTAACAGTTCCCCCTCCATTTTCAGGTATGCATGGTTAGTCATTGATTGACATGAACCCTCCTTATGTGAGTCAAGGACCTATGGTTAGTTATGTGGCGAGCGGGAACCCTCAATAAGGTCCCAATCAATCCATAGGGCACCCTACTCACAACCTCAAATGAGTCAAGGGGGAACTGCTTATCCTAGGGGCACTTCTATCCCCTAGCCTAACAACCCCTATGGAAACCCACAGTAGAATATACCACGCAACTTGTGTATAATATTAGAAACAACACGGTGGGAGGACCGCAAGGATCCTCAAGTCATATGTCATCGCCTTGATCCGATTCGGGGGCATCAAACACCTTGTCTTTCTTGGCAACGTTTGATATCCCTGACTTGTACAAACTTACAAGTGACCACATCTATCATAACTTACTTTGACTACCAATCCTGCATAAAATACCGACAGACATCCTAAAGTTCGAAGGGAAACAAGGGGAGGATCCAAGTACACACATCACCACCTATCATCTATGGTGTGTTTCTAACTCCATGGTGGATGATAGTAACCGGCTACATCTCTTTCCTCGCACTCTTACTAGCAATGCAACCAAGTGGTACATCGAGTTACCACACGCATCAGTCAATACCTTTGGTGCTTTAGCGATGGAATTCTTAAAGCAATTCCAGCTACCCACCCACTATGAAACTGGGACGGAACTCCTCACTTCATTACGTCAGGATACAGCCACCCACATCTCTAATCATATATATGAATGGAGGCGTAGGCAGAGGTTACTCAAAGCTCCCCTCCCAGAATATCTATTAGCAGATTGGTTCTGCAAGTCTCTACTCCCCCAAATCGCTAAAGATGTCACCTTAGGTGGTGTGGTCACAAAATACCAATCCTTTCGTCATGCCCAACGCTTAGATCTAATATATTCACAGTCTGGCACTCTATACGACGTCATTCTCAATGCCCCTCGCAACTCTAATGCTCCCACTACTCTGCAACCCAGAGCGCACGCCAATGGGATTATCGGCGCAACGTCTGGGGCTTTTGTAAACAACTTAGCGGTCACATTGCCCAGATGTCAGTTGACCCCTCTACCAAATTGATAGCTCTTCCTACCATCATGATAAACTTTGTGCAGTCTACACAAAAACCCAGTGGTAAGAACAAGAAGAATAAGAAAAAGACCGC
>APFE030435893.1:0-27572 GCA_000404065.3 Pinus taeda | reverse complement strand
GGAGGTGGAGGGCAAGGAGGAGTAGGTGGAGGTGGAGGTGGAGGTGGATGAGGAGGAGGAAATGGAGGAGGAAGAGGAGGTGGTGGTGGAGGAGGTGAAGGTGGAAGTGGTGGAGGTGGTGGTGGTTGTGGAGGTAGATGTGGAGGATGAGGCAGAGGAAGTGGAGGTGGAGGTTTAGGTGGAGGTAGAGGAGGTGGAGGAAGAGGATGAGGTGGTTGTCAAGTTGGTGGTGGAGGAGCTGGAGTCAGTGGCTCAAGTGGAGGCAGAGGTGAGGGTGGAGGTTGGGGAAGAGGAGGTGGTGGATGAAGAGCTACAGGTGGATGAGGAGAAAGAAGTAGGAGGAGGAGGTGGTCAAGGAGGAGTTGTTAGTGTATGAGGCGGTGTGGGATATGGAGGTGCTGGAGCAGGAGGAGGAGGAGAAGGAAACACAATAGTTACTATAATAGTTACACACCAAGGAGTTTAAAAACCTATAGATGGTGATGAACCACAAAATCCTAAACATGTCGGTTTATTTGAAGTGAAGTAAATGGATAGCTATTTCTCTATTAGAGAATCAATGCATAAGAAGGAAAAGTAACTTGATGTAAAGATTAAAATCATTTACTAAAGTGTTATAATTCATAAACACTAGACTTAAAACCCTAAACACTAGGCTTGCAATATTTTATTTCGTTTAAAAGTTTCATTTAAATTTTAAGAAATAGTTTTCCATTATTGTAATTTTTTTTTTAATTATAATTTAATAATAAATAGCTAATTATAAATGCATTCAATGGTTTTGTGAGGTTATATTTTTTTTTCTTCCAGTATAAATGAATATCCTTTAATGTACAAATATAATATTTAAAAAACTCATATTTTAATATATTATTATATCTTATATAGCTTCACATTATATAATCTTTATATATTATATATAATTTTTAAATAATGAATTCTAAAGTTTTATTGTAATTGACTTCAAATTTTAATATTAAAACATTTCCCTGTTTTCTTTTCTTGAGAAGTAAATTTTATATTGTTTAGATTTATAAATTTACACTTGTAGAACAAGAAGTGTGTTGGACTGCAACTAGGGAAGCCCGACCAAATAAGTAACCTCAAATGTTTCAAAATATGAAAAGACACAAAGCTAAGACATGGAGCTAAGACAAGAAAACATCAATGAAAAGTAAATATACATAGGAAGATAGGAATGCATGCATATTTCCCAGGATCAATAACCTTTATTGGGATGGGATGCTTATTTCTCCTAGGAGTGCACCAAGGATTAGGAGGAATCCCCATTTACCATTAAATTCTCACACGAAAACTCATTTTATGACCAACATCAACAATCCAATCTTCAACCTCAACGAACACCTACGTGGTCATGTGGTCATGTGGGTGCCACGAGTCTCAAGGTGAGGTTAACTGTCTGCCCTTCCCACTAGGCCCTTAAATGTTGATTCCAAGATCACGTGCATGATCGATAGGATGTGGGTTTGGCCCCCTTTCCTTAGCGCCTGTGCACGTGCATTCAAAACGGTCTCTTGGTGGAGCATATACACAAGACCTCGCGCTATTACCGAGCGCTCCTCCACCTTTTCACCTTCTGTTGAATGTCAAGGTCATGTGATTAGTGTCGTGACCAGGGTCAGTCTAAACATCCCACGCCCATGTCCACCATTGTGTCATAGGCATATGGAACCAAATATGACCAGGGGTCTGGGCTGGTAGCCCAACCCCTCCCTCCTAAAGCTTTAAATTTAAACATTATATAATAGTTAAATCAATGCTATGTTAAGAACTACCATGTGGCATGTTGGTGAAGTGCTCCATTATGGAGTGGGAGGTCGAGGGTTCAAATCCCTTAGACCTTGGTCAGACCCATACAAAAAATTTAATTCACCCTAGGGCGCCATGTGGCAGCCCATGACTGGGCCACACAACACCCAGTTATTGGTCCACATAAAACTAGCACGGACCAATCAAATGTGCCAAGAATAAATGAACTAGAGGATGACACTTAGCAAGCTGTCATTAGCTCATACCTTACACAGTCACTCTGCTCACTTACTATATGATCAACCTAGTCAACTGATCAGTCAATGGACCTATTGGAATTTTAATTGTTGGGCCAAACAACAAGCACATGATAACTTCAGCATATGGTGTCAGATTGAGATAAAACAAATATCATTGGATTGAGAACAACAAACACTTCAACTTGATGCTACATTTAAGAATTTTTTGACACTTTCATTTTTGAGAAAAATTGTGATGAACTGATCATCTATGAAATCGAAGATCTTTAGTTTCGTATTGGTCAAATAATTTCCAGAAAGAATGTAAATTTGACTTGGTGAAGGTATTGTTTTTATTGTAAAAGTAAATCTAGCTTCCAATAATACCCCTATTATAAACAAATTGTCTAATTGCAAAATTTGACATATGAAATTCTATGAATGACAAATCATTCTTCCTAAATTTCAAGAAAAATAATTGTTTCCCTTTAACTTCCTTTCAATACCCAAAACGAGTCATATTTGTATAACTATTAAAATATTGCATCATATACTAGTTGTTGGAGAGTGTTCATGATTATTTGATATATCTTCTTACACTTTGCTCCCAAATTGGAATTCAAAAATAACAATTCAAATATTCATGGATTTTATAGCACAATTTCAATTCACCTCCCTTTTTTAATGTCTTAGGGACACATAAGCTGTTGGTAGATTTTTTTCACAACCTAAGATAACACATGAAGGAAAATTCGATAAATAAAAAATGGTGGAGGCACCTATCATGATGTCACTTCCTTAAAATTATGAGTAATTAGTGTGCCCATATAATAATTGACAAGGGGATTTACTCCCATCCCACAAAAGATAGGTACTTAAATCTACCAAAGGATAAGAACTTTGGCCTATTTTACTAAAATTCAATAATAAACTTTCGGGTGAGATTATGTTTTCCTCTTGTTTAAAATGCATTTTTGAATGTATAAATAGACTTAACATCTAGTCCATTTAGGGAAAAAGTTACAACGAAATATTACAAGAAAGGGGCCTAAACATCTATTAGAGTACACCCTTAAATCTTTGCACTATTCATTCTAATTTTCATACACCAAGATCATGATGGAGGATTTATTTAGGTATTGGATATAAGGAATCTAGATTTAGCGTGAGATTTTTTTTTTCCTTTTTTATCCATTTCCTTTCTCTTTCAAGTTTGTATACCTTCACATTGGTTCAATATTGGGTGAACCTAGACATCAAAGATCAGTTTGAATATGATCGAATGTGAAAGTGAACTTGCTTCAAGATATTTCCATGGATATATGTGGAAACCAACATTGTGTAATGTAGAAGTGTGTAGAGATTATATAGCATATGTAGGTGATAGAATGATAAGGGACTTGCAAGAAACTAACGAGATGTGACAATAGGGATCTTACGTTGGCGTGACTAACAAGAATAGACAAGACACCACAAGACATAAGGTAGAGATGGTGGTCCAAATTTGGTATTTGAGAAAAATCAAATAGTTTAAGAAGAATTTTGTAACTTTTATTTAAGTGTTTATTAAAAGAAGTTACTAAAGTGTTATAGACCCTAAGCCGTAAGAGCTAGTGAAGTAATTTGGACCGTTTCTTGCAAGCGGATTTCACCATGCCAACTTTTTTTGTCTTGTTTTTGGGATTTTGAAGAATGAATTTAATATTCCGATTTCTAAATTTAGGTAACGTTTTGCTTTTTCCCATTTTAAAAAGATGTCACATGGTTATATCCATAACTATCATGTATTCCAATGCTATCACACGATTATCCATCACTACATTATGGTTATCCATCACTATCACAACAACAATGCAATTTTGTTATCCATCACTACCGTATGGTTATCCATCACTATCACAACGACAAACCAACATGCCACACAACATAACGGAATTGTTCTCGAAAAAGTTGAAAAGGATGAGACTATGGCTGAAGATGACCAGACGAATTTCCCTCTCAGCACGGATTCCTCTGTCAAATGGTTGTTCAAGAAAGGAGACATATATCCGTTGAAAACTTTGAAACAACTCGAGACTTTTCTTTGAAACCTTTTTTAAAGAAAGGACAGATAGATAGATATACGTTGAAAGAAATGATATATAGAAGACTTCAGAAATCTATCAATTGGTCTTCTTCAATATTTCTATGTGGACTGATATGTTTGTGAGGTCTGATATGTTTGTGTGCTAAGTCTGTGCCTGTGGGTATGTTTGATTCTGTATGTATGAGTGAGTCTGTGTGAGTCAAGTCGGTCATGGGTCATGTTATATTATGTGAGAGGCGATGAGGCAAACAAATTCCCAACTTGAGCGGAATGGTGACCGAATTGCTAAACAGTCATTGTTCTCGGACGTTAATGCCTTCTTTCTGTTGCATTTTTCTTTTGTCTACTCTCATAGACACCATCATTTCTTTTTAGTTCATTTCTTCAATTGCAATGTTTTATTTCAAATCTCATGCCTTCCTTTCATTTCTTTAAAAATTATTCTAGGGATCTGTTAGATTATTTTATGGATTGGAACCTACAACTGAAGAGTAAGCTGTGTTGAGCTGGTAAGGCATAATCAATTACCCTTATCGATAGCTAATAGGGATTCAATTATAGGTGAATTTCCCCTAAACTCTACCTTCCAGGCAAACCCTAGTCATTTCATTTTAGTTTTCTTTCCTGTAAATTTTTTAGCCAATGTCAAACTGAGGCTTCCTATGTCAAACGACACCAATATTTTTTTCTTTTAATTTTTGAAAGCATTTTTTACTGAGTTATGGATTATCCCATCCTTCCATTAAATTACTAGGATAATGGCTATCCATACAGATGTTGAGTACAATGATATCACATGAACATCATCATTTTTCTTGGAATCACATGGACATCATTATTTTTTTTGAAATCGCATGGACAACATCATTTTATTTTTTCTCTGTGATTCACACACTTCATAACGAAGCTTGCAAGTTTCTTGGGTCTTCTGCGTCAAAAAAAAATCCTTTGCACTCCAAATCTCCATCAATGTCGCCTCATTTTCTGGTGAACAAAAAATCCTATGCACTCCAAAACACTTGCAAGATTCTTGGGTCCTCTGCGTGAACAAAAAATGCTTTCCACTCCAAATCTCCATCAATGTCGCCTCATTTCTTGGTGAACAAAAAATCCTATGCACTCCAATTCTCCATGAATGTTGCCTCATTCTCAGCATAAATTGGGCAACTAGATTTCATATACGTCATCTAACAAAGTTTATGATTATCCATAATGTTGGCCCTTGGTGTACGTGCCATGCGCTTTTGATGCGCTCTTCTTGTGAACGATTGCCTTGGCCGGACCAAACTAAAATGAAAAAAAACACAAAGAGAGTTTAAATTTAGACCCAGAACTTCCTTCTTGGTATTGTGGTTCCAGGGAAAGATGTATCAATTAAACACTTTAGCCACATAAGCATCATTATCATTGATTAGGTAACAAATACTTCTAAATATAATGCCAATAGTGCTTTTTTAGAAACATGGCATGTTCTCCCCCTAAACCTATTCCACCTGTTCACTGTTATATTTGATCATTACATATAGAAGCATCAAGGCATCATCATTAATTAGATATACATCGAGTTATCAACAACTTGTGAGAGTTAAAATACTTCTAAATAACATCCATAGCCTGTAGCCATCTATGATAGAAAAAATAACTAATAATTGTCTCAAGCATATCACATCAGTTTTTCTCAGGTTGTCCCACAACATTTTTCTCAAACTACATATATTCGACTGTGCAACTTCGAAATCATGTATATTTGTGACTTGTCTACATGAAACTTGCATATGGATTTAGAAAATTGGATTTTCATGCTTTCGGCTTCCCCTGAGTCTATTATGTCTATACACTATGCCATGCCACAGTTTTCTGACTGTATTTCCTTCTTCTTCCACATCTTCGAGTGTGATGATATTTTCTCCTGCATTCCTTTGCTTTATGTCAAAACTTGTTACATGCATAACATCTTGCATGTTTCATATTTATTCTATAGTAGCCAATGGCTTTGTGACCAAACATATTGCAAGAAAACAAATATCCCTTAAAGTACCTGGAAGCTGATGATCTTTTTGTGTGACAGTATTGGACCATTCTACTTCCGCATCTCGCTGCAACATGTCCAAGATTATGACATATAAAACATTCAACATTATTCATTTGAGGAAATAATCGACTATCACTTCTAGAGTTAGGAGTAAAAGGTTTTCTTTGAAGAATTTATTTCCTTGGTTGCTAATGGGGTTGACCTCTAATCTCCTTGTTGAGCATTTCAAATTTTGCATTAGAGTTCCTTGCCTTCGCCTGTCAGCTAGATTCACCTTCAATAGATTCATGAAATCCAAGACGAGATCTAATGGCAGGAGACCTTTGACTACTAAGAATATCATCCAAAATCTTAGTACTACCTTGAAATCATAAAAACTTATCCTTTTCTTTTAATTTACCTTTTAGAATATTTACCTCAACCTAATATTGCTCTTCCTTTTCAAGATACTCCTTCTTCATGATTCCTTTAGCTTTTCTTCCTTCTTCCACTTGTTGCCTTAATTCAAGAACTTCATTTTCTTGTCTTTCAAGAGGTTGGAGTAGTTCTTCATTCTACTTATTTGATTTTTCAAGATCTTCCTTTAGAGAGAGGATCTTAGCTTCAAGACTTTCATAGTAACTAGATATATCTTTGAGTTTCTTGATTGTTGTGCTCCTTTTATTTACTTCATTTCTTACTGATGTCACTTCATCCTGCAACTTTTGGCATTGATCTTCCTTTTCCTTGTTTCCTTTCTCTAGTTAAGATTTTAGTTTGGTATCTTCTTCTTTGAAGGCACACTCCTTTTTGTCCAATAGATCTTGTTGATCTCTAATTATGTCTGTGAGCCTTTTGAATTCTTCCTCTATTTGATATCTTTCTCTCTCACTCAGAAGAGAAAATTTAGTTGTTTCACTATCACTTTCATCATCATCAAATAGACAAAGAAATGTATCACCAGAGGATAACAAATTCATACCTGATAGTTCTTTTGTTTGTTCATCTTCATTCTAAAGTGATTCTAGATCTGAAGATTTGCTTCCACATAATCCCCAATCGACTCTCCTATTGTCATAGTTCCTTTGAGATATATTCTTCTTCTGAGATTCTTTCGTCTTTAGCTTCTTTCCCATTCTTCTACTGATCTTCTTCAAGCGATCAAGCTTCTACCAAAGGACTGGCTCTGATTGCAATTGCTGAAAATAATACTGAGAGGGGGGGGGTTAATCAATATTATTCAGGTCAATAATCTTTTTCTTTTCATATTCAATTTATATGTGCTACTTTAATGAATGTAACCCACATGTGCATGTAATTGTGTTTAAGGAAACAAGCGTATATTCGCCAAACTAATGATGAAGTTAATTAATCATATGTTGATATCTAATCTATGCATCAGTGCTTTATTAAACATTAAACAGTAGCCATGTGCAGTTAATAATAGAATGAAGCATCACACATAAGCAACACACATGAACACCAAGATTTAAGGTGGAAACCCAATGTGTGTGAAAACCACCTGTTGTTGTCCTCTCTATCTTCTTTTAATAATAAGAAAATCTATTTACAACATTGTACTGGTGCAGACTCATACGAGTACGCAGGATTATACTTGCAAACGGTTACTACCTTCTCTCGTTGTCCAACTTCCACTCGAAGGGAGCTAAAACCCCCTAGCTCTTGTACTAGCCGATATGTTTACTAGTACATAGGCACTGACCTACAGAAGGATACCACCTTCTCTCTTCCTCCAGGGACCACGTTTCATAAATTTTTAGATTGGATGCTCTTGGTACACAACAGTACACATGAAGGCCTCGTTTCATATAATTTTCGTACTGGACCCATTATCAACTTTGAAGCTCAAAATCAATCACCACTGCACCACAACCATCAAATACATACGGATTAAACAATCATTGAAACTCAATCATAAATCTTTGAATCACCCATAACTAAATCACTAAAAGCCCATCATCACTGAAGAAGATCACAATCAATATATCTAAAGACTCAATATACTGACATGAAACTTTAACTAGAACACAAAGCAGAACCTAGAATTTTGTATCAACAGTCAAATCCACCTATAACTTCAAATATCATATTACATAATGTATACGCTACTTAGATGTGTTGAACTGGTGTGTATATGTGATTTTATCAAAGCCAACCAATGTATATGTCTGTAAATCTTAATTCATAATTTTGCAGTTATTCCAGACTTCAGTCATACCTAGATCACAACACTTACAGAACAACACATGCGTCAGTATTCAGATCTAGAGTAAAAATGAACATACCATATAAAGAAAATTCATTTCTAGTCTTACAATCCCGATCCATCATTATATCTTATCCTCCATCAACCGCTAAGGTTCATCCTTGGTTCAGATCAAACAAAGCACCATAAGCCAATAACCTACATACTGGATCTCACACTTCTCCAAATATTCAATACTTGCACTCTTGGCCTAATGACCTTCTCCTCCTTTTATAGTTTTAGAACTTTCTCAATACCATCAACCAAAACCACTTAGGACCAATACCTTGGACCAAATACCTAGGGTCAATACCTCGGACCAAATACCTTGGAACAATATCATGGATCAAAATACCATGGACCAAATACCTCGGACCAAAAACTTATTTTTCCAAGGTATACGTGCTTTTCATTCTATGAAAGTGAGTGTGTACATGTACGCTACTTGTAGTTAGTGATCCTGCGTGTATACACAACTTGGTCAAGGTGAAATTGCGCATACCTCTCTTTCTTCATTCTTTGTAGTCTGATCTTTAATTCTTTGTTGTTAACCTACTATACTGTGAACTGTCATGTGAGAGAGCTTCCATTGTACATTACTTCTTAACTAATTCAATTGAATTTCCCTACATATTGTCACCATTGTCATGCATTCTATCACATATGATATCTCTACTATAGATTCATTCAGTTACCATATACAAGTGAGTCATTCTGCTACTTGTGGGTTGCCTTAAAGTACAACACACACATCATAATTCCAACATATGAGGTCTCTGTACAATGTAGAAGCTCATGCAAAAACACAGATTCTTGTCTGCATCTATACAAAAATTAAACTATACATGGAAAATGTTTATTAAATGGAAGAAAATATAACTATTACCATCTAATGGCTAAGTGCATGAATGGAGGTGCTTTGAAATCAATACAAGACCTAAGACATCAAAAATGACAATTGCAACTTATCTTAAGAAACTTAAAGGTAATGACCTACTCATCAAGAAACCCTAGTTTATGAAGCAAAGTAAGAACTTTGTTTTTTTATCGTATGAAAGTGTCCCTTAAGTCATGATCCCAGAAGAGAGTGATGAGGTGGAAACCACTATCAAAAAATTAACAACACCAAAAGCACTTCAACAACTAACTATGAATGTAATCTAAGCATACATATACAAGAAGAGGAACCTCTGTTGCTAGGGTTGGGCCCTAACCCAAGAGTTTCAGCCCTCTGAGTCAACTCAGTGTTAGATCAAGAGCATGCTTCTCATTTTGATTAAAATATAAAAAATACACAAGAGTGATCAATCACAAAGTTTCAACTCGAGAATTCTTCTTGGCTACAATGAACAAAAATTTGAATCCTAATGGGGCTTTACGCCTTCTTATTTATACAGCTGAAGTTACCAACACGTTCCTTAAATTTATGGAGGCTTGGATTCCTGCAACTTCGAGTTGATGAGATTCAATGGAGGAATATTTGATTGAGTGAAAAGTAAGGAGGGATATCCCATCTCCTAAAATCCCTCTTTCTTGTCTCCTTCGAGTTCTTGCACTTTAATTACCCAAAATTTGCTCCAAACCCTACAATCAATGCACATTAGACCACTAGACATGACATCTCATCTTTACCCTTTGCATTAAGAAAAATATAACAAACATGTAAAGAATTATGAGAAAAGTTTATTTTAGTAAGCTGGAGAGTTGTATTAAGGTCCATATAATTTACCCATTGATCAACCTCATCAATCATATCTACGAAAATATAGTGAATCAAGATCTAAAATTTTTATTCGAAGTTTACTAATATTTATGATCCACATGGTTGCAATTTCATCTTCTCAAATCTTGTAGAAAAAAATAATAATAAAAAATCAAAGTTGAACTGTTTGAAGAAGTAAAACCCTACAATTGAAAACTTTTATACCAAATTTTATGCAACCAACTCACAAAATAGAAGAAAAGATAGAACAACAACTTAAGGATTAGCCTGTTCGAGGGGGGACCTCCTTTACATTACATAAATAAATAATTTTGGGATGATACAAATGATAACACCTCCTTGGTATACAAAGGAGTCTATGGGGCCATAAAATTCCATAAATGTTGGAATTCGTTATGAAGTATGGAAAGATGTGTTGTACCACCATTCTTTAATTGTGTATATTTATCAAATGCAAAGAAACATAGATATCCTTCTAAATGTTTATTCACAATATTAATTTTCCCATAGAATTAAGCATGATAGCATGAGTTGTTAGCCAATGGAGTAACCAAACAAGAAAAAAAGATTTATTCCAAAAATTTGTAATGAAATTTGGATCTCTATCACTTACAATAATATTTTGTATTCCATGTATCTTTTAGATTATTCCCATGAATGCTTCTACCATTATACTTGTTTTAGAAGGATGAGAAAGATCGAAAAATAGGCATACTTTTTCATTCGATCTATCACTACTATAATGACACTATTTCCTTATGATTTTGAAAAACCTATAACAAAATTAATTGTAAAATCTTACAAATATTTGCTTGGTATGGATAATAGTTGAAGGAGCCTTGCTTCTCAATTGAATCTCCCTTGTTTTGTTGGCATACCACACATTCAACCACAAAATTTTGTTCATACTCTTTAATACCATTCCAAGGATATCTTTCTTGACCATATGGTATGTTTTCAAGAACCTTGAATGTCCTTCTTTTGTCTAAGTTGGAACTTATTGAATAAGTATCACTGATCTTGATAGCACAATAAATCATTCTTCCACATATTTCTTTTTACTATATCACTCCTCCTTGAGTTGTTGAATCATATTTCCTACATTCTCACACTGCTTCCATTCTATCCTTGCTTCTTCCACCTAGTTATATTGGCACATAGTAAACCCTTTGTGTATTCCTCTTTCCTTGAGAGTTCATCGACCACAATATTTTTATTTCCATTTTGGTAAATAATTTTAAAGGGATAACCAAAAATATTTGTAACCATTTTGTTTCTCTTATGAGTATATTTCTTTTTCCAAGAATTACTAAAATTTATTGTTCCTTTATTTTACTTTGAAGTGTCCTCCTCTTAGGTATAGATGTCATCACTTCACTTCTTATAGGATGGCTAATAGTTCTTCTTTATAGGTCATTATAAGTAATTTATTTCCTTTAAGTTAATTACTTTCAAAGGAAAGGGGCCTTCGTTCTTATACAAAAAATACACCAATTCCATGGTAGCAAGCATCAAACTAAACAATGATGGTTTTTGTTAAGTCAGGTGTTCTAAGGAAGAGAGTTTTTCATAGCCTATTTAATTTTTTTCAAAAGATTTGGTTGTTTCTTTAGTCTGAGAAAATGCTTCCTTCTTCAATAATTTTGTTAGATAAGTTTCTATTTAACCATAATTCTTCACAAACTTACACTAATATCCTATTAATCTTGAGAATCCTTTGAATTTCTTCAAGGTACTTTGATTGGTCATTCCCTCATATATTTTATTTTGTTAGGATGAATTTTGACACCCTCATGTGATATAATGTGACCCAAATTGTTATGAAACAAATGCAAAAAAAGATAGAAAAGAAATATAAATTCCTTAGAATTTAGCCTTGTCGAGGGGGCAACCTCCTTTAAATTACACAAATGAAAAATTCTTGGATGATACAAATGAAAAGACCTCCTTTCTATATATAGGAGTCTAAGGAGTCATAACTTACTTAGAGTCAACATAACAATAATAATATTAGGGAACAACAATAACAATAGTGGGCTACTATGGGGCACAATAATAACAATATGGGGACTACATGGGCACAACAATATAATAAGGGGGTCATACTATTAACAATAAGGGGTTACACTAGTAGTATAATCACCTAACATGGCCCTCTCCTTCAAAAAGTGTTGTCCTCAACGCTTGAGTAATTGTTGATGCTTCTGTATAAAATTCTTGTCCTCCCATGTGGAATCTTGAGTGGGTAAGTTATTCCACTTGATGAGATACTCTGAAATTGTTAGATTTCATAGCTGTCAAGTTCTTGTCTGTGTGACTTCTTCAGTACCAATATGATTTTTCCTTCCTCGTCAAGTTCCGACAATATTGTTTGAACTGGGATCTTGTCACTTATAAACTTCTTTAAGCATGAACCATGGAAAATTGTGGGCACTCGGGAAGATGCAGGAAGTTCCAATTTGTATGCCATAGTACCAATCTTTTGCAATGCCTTGTAAGGACCATAGTCCTTTGGTGATAATTTATTATCCTTCTTAGCTTGCTTGAGGAACATTTTTTTTGTATGGTTGTATTCGTAAAAAATCCAAGTTGCCTATATCAAAGCTTCTTTCAATGCAATGTTGATCGACCTGTTGTTTCATTTTATCCTGTACGAAAGTGAGGTTATCCTTTAATAGTTCGATAACTTGTTGTTGTTGAGGGTCTAACTTAACACCTTTATGAGATGCAATATAACCCAAGTATTCCACCTCTTGTACTCCAAAGAAACATTTGGAGGTTCTTGCATATAATTGTTTCTTGTCGAATAGTCTGAGCACTCTATCAACATGTTGAACAAGATCCTTCGAAGGGTTTCAAAATAGAATTCATCAAACCGTTGAATGTAGAAGGTGCATTGGTAAGGAAAAATGACATGACCAAAACTTCACAATGAACCTCATAAGTTCTAAATGTTGTTTTTGAAATGTATTTATTCTTCATTCTGATCTGATGATATCCTGCATGAAGGTCCAACTTGCTGAAGTAAATTGGTCCATATAATTCATCCAATAATTCATCAATGACAAGTTTGGGAAATTTATCTTTAATAGTAAGCCTGTTGAGATCCCTATAATTTGGACACATGTACCATGATCCATCCTTCTTTGGCACCAAGACCACTAGAGCAGAGGAAGAACTTTGACTAGGTTGAATTATACAAACCTCTAGGTTTTCTGCAACCATACGTTCAAATTCACTGTTTTGTACAAAGGGATATCTATAACGCTTGATGTTTGGAGGAACAGTTCTTGGAAATTGAATAGCATGATCATGATCACAAATAGGTGGGAGGCCTTTGGGAGTCTCAAATACCTTGGAATGATTATCCAAGACTTTTTTTATATATGGAGAAATAAATTATTTCGATGTGGGAAGATCTAGTGAATATAATCGTGAAATTAGCCCCATGGGGGTAGGCAAGTTGGTAATCAAATTGCGGTGAAGTTTGTTAAAAAGGCAGGCTCTGTACTGAAGGTCACAAGTTCAAATCCCCCAGACTAACTCGTAAGCTATGGAGAGGGGCGGGTGCAGCTTCTTAGGGGTTATAGTGGTAGCAGTCAGAATCGACCCCGTGTTACGCAAGTTGCAAGGCTGCTCCAGTTTCCAATTTGTCTGTAACAAAAAAAAAATATAATTGTGAAATTGCACCACATTGTTCTTCCTTTAGAAGCTTTGTCATGCCGTTAGAGCTGATTATATTTCTTGACTTCCACAAAGTTTGTAGGCATTGGACTCCTAGTACAACATCAATACCACCCATTGGAATGGAAAGCATTGGACTATTCAAAACATATTCTCCCATGGAGAGCTTGATATTATGGAACTTTCTAGAGAAATTTATGGTTTTTCCATTTGAAACCACCACTTGACACTTTGGTGCTATAATTGGGAAGTAATTCAATTCCTTAGTTATCTTACAATGAATAAAATTATGGGTACTGCCTAATTCAATCAATACTATTACCTTTTTATTCTTGATATGTCCTTCTATCTTAATAGCTTGAGGAGTGGTAATTCCTGCCAATGCATTACAATATATGGCCATATTCATTTCTTGATGATCAATGTGATATTTTACTTCTTGAACCCTTTTCTTCTTTATATTTCCTTCTATATTGAGAGTTTGAGGAGTGGCAATTTTTGCCAATTCTTTACAAGATATGATCAAATTCATTTCTTCTTTTTCTCGGGTTGGTTCTTGGTGTATGTCCTCTTCTTTTTATGTTTCTTGATTATTTTCTTCCTCCTCTTCACAATCTATGTAAAATAATTTATTCTTAGCACACTTATGACCTTTAGTGTATTTGGTATTGTTTGGTCAATTTAGTGTGATCTAAATTCCTAAAATGTCAATCCGGGGTTCATAAACTGACGAAGTGAAGTGTACTATATGTACTAGATAACCATTTCCTTAGTCTTTTGTCATTTTTGAGTTTTTAGTTTGTTTTTTGATTTATCTTTCCCTAATGTGTGATGGCGAGGATGAAAGTGAAGTATGGAGTATAGATGGTGATGGTTTGTACAGTGATTTTCTCAAACTTGAAAGTGCTCAAAAAGAAAGCTTTAAAACAACTAAACTGAAATCAATTCTTAAGAGGAAGTAAATGCATCAAACAATGAACTAATGACAATGGCCCAGTATCCTTGCTGCTGAATGAAAAGAAAGTAAAAACTAAAAGCAACTCAAACTAAAAGCAAAGAAACTAATTCACACTACTTAAACTCTTCAGATCCTTTACCCTTCAGCTCTATCTACCTTGTGGGAAGCAACCATGAATAAGTTTAAGTAATATGATAACTAAATTTCAAGAAATTAAATTTCATAAAAGAAACTAGTCACACTACTTGAACTCTTCTGGTCCTTTACCCTTCAGCTCAATCTACCATGTGGGAAGCAATCATGAATAAGTTTAAGCAATATGATAACTAAATCACACTACAGTTGGTAATATTCTGATTTCTTGCTAATAGAGTCACTTGACTATAGAAAGAAACCATAAACTGGTGAGCAGTATGATATCTAAATAACAGAAAAATAAGTAAGGAAATCACAACTTGGAAAAGACAGTGCTGAAATTAAACTTCAGAAAATGAAAATTAGCAGGAAGGACAAGATGATCTCATATGTCAATAGTTATCAAAAAGATGAAAATTTGCCCGGGCTGCCTAAGAAAACCTGCAGAAAAGCACTGATCAGTTGACAGCTATAAGAAAACAGAGGTGAAAATATAAACAACAGTGAGTTAAGAAACATCAAACAATGTGTTATGTACGAGCTAATGATTATAAAAACAAAAATATAATAAAACCAAATGGAAACTTTACAAGGCTTCAGCGCGCAGGGGCCCTCTGCCACTTCAGCCAGTCAACGAGTAGTCACACGAATAAACTCAGAAAAGTCTTCTCATATATTAAAACAACAACATATAAAAACAGTGGGGTGATAACACATCAGTTCAGAATTTACATATCCAAAAAGATCCTTTACAACGTTCATCGACGCGTTATTGATAATGGCAAAATGCTGAAACTAACTAACTAACTCCTACGCTATTGATTGTGTTGCCAAAGACACGTAGATCCCTTCAGCCGAGATCTAGCGTAACTCTCATCATGTCTATTAAATCTTCGGAGTGGTAGCTGTTGGATTCACGTTACGGGAATGATCTCCAAGTGTTCCGGTGTCTTCTTGAGCTGAGGACTATGCCACGTAACGTTCACGTGCTCAAAACAGAGACATGCCACCGCTAAACTCCTTGGTTGGCTTTGTCTTTGACCTTCGTTGACCGTGACCTTCTATGGATGATTTGGCTGATTTGAAGGGACACGTTCCATGTATCCCTCACCTGGATCTTTCCCATGTAGCTCGTTTCTTTATAGGACACCTGTAGCACAACTTTTAACAAAATAGCTGCGGAATCCTATGCTGGATGTAGAAACCTGTGCTGGCTGCGGAAACTGACAAGTTTCCGCAGCTACATGAACAAAAAAAACTAAACCAAACAATAGTCATAAGCATAGTCAGAAAACCATATAAAAAGTTCTTTTTAGACTATAATGCAATGATTTAACAACTGGGTGGATGAAGTAAGTGGAAAAAGAAGGCTGAGAGGGTGTATAGGAAGGTGCAGGTTTGAGGCTCAACAGGTATGACAATGTAACAAAGCCCTTTTTCTCTTTTTTCTTCCCATTGTTGTGGTGTAAACCTTATGGGTTTTGGAAGGCTAGGAGAAAAAATACTTCCATATTTATAGTTGTGAGTGGTAGGATTCATTGTTTCCATAATTCTTCTCTCAATTCTTCTTGCCAACCTGAATGCATTCTCCAATGAATCAGGTTATGAATGACGAACCTCATGTTGAATGTTATCGATTAAAGTCCCTATGAAGACATCAATACTTTTCTTCTTTCGAATGTCATTTACCTTTATATTAAATTTTTGGATGTCTTCAATGTGTCCTGCCATTGAATCCTGTTGTTTGAGATTTATCAATTGGCTAAAGAAGGTGTTTCTATTTGTATCCTCCTAATGTGCTATCATTTCCTCCATGAAAATTCCCCAAGTGACAAGTGGTTTATGAGAAAAAAGCCATTTATACCATAAAAGTTGATTCGATTACAAATATAAAGATGCAACATGTACCTTTTGTAACTATTGTACATCATGTAGATCAACATATTGTTCCATCTATAGTATCCTATTTAATGGAACCTTTCCATCAAACTTCCTCATATCGCCTTTTTCATGATTTTAGGAGATTGATCTTGGAAAGTCTGTAACTTTGTAATTCCAGATATTCAAGGTTTGAAATTACGGCTTATAGTAGCCCTCTGTGTCCTCTTTGCAATCCCAGTAGTCTAATTGAAAGTGGCTTCTCCAAGAAAGAGTTATGCCCAATATCCCAAGATGAACTTCTTATATACTGTTTCAGTAGAGCAAACCTATACAAAGTTCCACATGTTAGTGTTTCGACCTTCAGACCTAAAAACAATACATAGAAAAGTACAGTCTGTCCTCTTTCTATAGATTCTTACGAAATTTCAATTTGATGCTCAGAGAGAAACTTATAATGATTTTCCCTCGGTCACCTATTTGAGATGTAATTCGGGAGTCTGCAAAAACCTTAAATGTCTTGGACTGTATGTCAAAATATATAGCGAAAGAACATCTAAAGTTCGGGCTTGAGCTTCTCCATGATTTTAGCTCAAACTAGTTTTAATTTCTTAGTCTAAACTTTCATAGACAACAAAATATACCAAAAATTCCATGATGGATGGCTTGAGATGGAATTATTGAGCTTGCAAAAGCACTAATTTCCTCATATCATATCTTCAAAAATATAGCGAGACAAGATCCAAAATTCGGATCCAAGGTTCAGAATGATTTAAGATCAAATGGGTTTTTTTTAGCTTCTTAAACTTCATAGAAAAACGTTATATTGAAAATGCCACTATGACCTATTTAGAGCAGCGAAAGCCTAGAATCAAAAGCTCTGATACAAAATGTTATGAAACTAGCTCACAAAAAGATAGAAAAGAAATATAAATGCCTTAGAATTCATCCTCTTCGAGGGCACAACCTCCTTTACATTACACAGAAGAATAATTCTTAGATGATACAAATGAAAAGACCTCCTTTCTATATATGGGAATCTAAGGCATCATAATGTAATCAGAGATGACATAACAATAATAATGTAAGGGCACAACAATAGAAATAATGGGATTGTATGGAGCACAATATTAACAATATGGCGACTACATGGGAATACCAATATAATAAGGGGGTTGCACTAATAACAATAAGGGGTTACACTAGTAATATATGGACCTAACACAAATATTCCATTTCTTGAATCCCAAAGGAACACTTGGAAGGATTTACATATATTTGTTTCTTTTTCAATAGTGTTAATACCACGTCAGCATGTTATACAAGATCTTCCCAAGCTTTTTTGTAGATTAGTATGTGATTAAAAAATAAACACAAAATTTCTAAGGTTGGGCTTGAAAACAGAATTCATCAATATTTGGAATGTTGAAGGTGAATATATAATTCCAAATTCCATAACCAAAATCTCACAGTGACCTTCATGTGTTCAAAAGGCTTTTTTGGGAATGTCTTCTTACATCATTTTGATTTGATGATATCTAAGATTGAGATCCAAATTAGTAAAGAAAATTAATCCATTTAATTCATCAATGATTTCCCATGGGGGATATAATATATGGTGAAAGGGTGTTTTGTTGAGGCACTCTATGGTGGAAAGGTCACTGGTTTGAAATCCCATGGGAAAAAATAGAGCCATTTTAAGGGTTGGTGTGGCTGAGACCATGTGTGATCCTTGGGTGATTTTGATGGCTTAGATTCCCTTGGTTTATGGTTACATAAGGCATAGGTTAGGCATCCCAGTCATATCATGACTCACATTACGTAACAAAGAAAGAGAATTATCAATGACTCTAATAGGAAATAAATCTTTGATTCTAATTTTTTTGAGTTGTCTCTAATCTAGACACATATACCATGAACCATGATTTTTGATAAGAACTGCCATTGGTGAAGATAAATCACTTTGAATAGATTGAATGATGGCATCCCTTAACTTTTCTTGAAAAAACATCTCAATATCACTCTTCTATGCATATGTATATTGTAAGGCCTAATGTTAGGTGGTGCATCTCCAGGTTTCAAATAAATAACATGGTCATAATCTTGAGTACATGGAAGACTCTTAGGGATATCTCCAAATACCTTTGAACCATTGTTGATAAATTTTTAGAGATCCATCGTATTAGAGGATATATATGTTTAAAAATCTATTGAAAAAAATTGTCCAATTACACTTTGGTGTCCCCATTTTAGAAAAATTTTCATGCTATTAGAGCTTATCACTTTACTAGGTTTCCCTTGGATCACTCCAAGGTCAGTTTATTTTCCTTCTAAGTAAAAATTGATGAAAATATATTGAAATTAAAGGCCATTATTCCTAATGGTTATAACCATTAGACCCTTAATACAACATCAACACCACCCATTTGGATTTCAATCATAGGATTATCCAATATATACTCCCCCACATTAAACTAAATACTTCAGAAATTCCCTAAATAATTTATAGTACATAGATCTACAATAATTACTCAAAATTTTGGTGTTGGATATATAAAGCAATTAATAAGCTTTTTGAATTTGTAATTGATAAATTTATGGGTACCAATTGAGTTAATAAATACTATTACCTTTTTATTTTTGTTATATCCTTATATCGTGAGGGTTTATGATCCACATTTATGAAGGAATGAAATTAAATGCAAATCCAAACCAAAACACATAGATGTAGTGAAACATAGCTTCGATCCATAAATAATGACTGTTGAAAATTGTGTACATACATAAGAGAAACAACTAGCTCGGGCGATGGTAAATTATCTTTGAGAAGAAATGTGATGACTAAATCGATTCTAAACTATGTTACAATGAGTATTGCATCGTTTTTCATGATCAAGAAATAATTGAAAACCATAAACATCCAAAATCATAACCCTAAAAGATGAAGCACTAAAAGTTTGTGGGTCCTGTTGGGTTATTTGGAACATCAACTTCCTAGGTTCATAACTCTGGCATGTGTTCTTCGTTTGATGCTTAATATACCTTGTTTAAAATATATATCCAAGGACCACAAATTTCAACTATAAACCCCTATTGCAAAATATGGGTTTTCCTATTTTCGAAAAAAAAACTATCATTCAGGGCCTCAAAATGGTCTGAAAGTTCCAGAACCAAAAGATTGTCAAAAATAGTAAATTCTGCTATAAATTAGAAAACTTAAAGGAAATTGTCTTGGGGGTCCTAGTGGAGTAGGTGAGCAGCCACCAATATCCACATGGATTAGTTTGTGAATATTAATGCTATTTAATTCATGACAAGATATTGCTAGAGCAACCTCTTCTAGTTCTAGATATTTTGATGGTTCCACTTCTTCATCTTGACTTTCTATGCAGAAAATTTTCTTCTTAGTGCATCTATTCTCCGTACTCTCTATCACATTTGAAACATCATCGCTTTTCTCTTCTTTAATCCATTTTCTAAGGTTCAACCTTGTTAGTTTAGGAGAGAGAGAATGATTTTCTTTATAGTTATTAATAACAAATTTTCTAGTTGGCATATTTTTATTTTCAACTTTCCTTGCTAGATTTTAAAGAATTTTATAGAGATTTAGCCTTTAAAGAGATGCACCTTGTCTTCAAATATTTCCTTTAAAGTTCCCATAAATAGGTTTAACAAATTATCACCTGAAATTTTTCTACCCTAAGACTTAACTTTTGGAATTATTGAATATTCTTTGTAAGTAGACATTTTTGTCAACGTTTTACCAATTTATTAAATATTGTATTTCTCATAATATCCCCATAATGTGATATAAATTCCTTTGTAAAAATTTACCAATATATAATAGATTTCTTTTTTCTTTCACAAATCCATTAATACCATACATGTTGATATTTTTCTAAAAACATGGCTACACTATTTACCTTTGGCAATGTTGCCACTTGGTGTAGATAGAAGTATTCCTCCATATGGAATATCCATGTTATATGATACTTACTATCAAAATTCCTCATATGTATCTTCAAAATATAGTAGTTCCTTGGTATTGAAGTGAAGCCTTGATAATGAGGATCTTGGAATGAAAAAACACCATAATGGTTCTACAATTCAATATTTATGCTCTCCAATTGTAATAGAATAATCCCAATATGTGATTAAGTATCAACACTTTACTACTCCTCATCTTCATGATTTCCTTGGATCTCCATTTCCCTCTTAAAGAGATTTTTTTAATATTGTAATTTTTTTCTTCCTTATTTTAATTCATCGATTTTTCTATTTCTTCCTTGAATATTTTGTATTTACTCAGCTACTTCCCCCATCTTTGGTTTGGTGTTATTTTCTAATCCTTGAATTTATGACAATTGATCTTCCAACATGGTTACTCGATAATATATATCTTCTATTTATTCATGTGTCGTTTATGAGCCATCAGGAGGTTTAATTAGTGTAGTAGCTTTCTTTGGATGAAAAATGACAGTAATCCTCTTTATTGCAACTTTTAGTCACCAAATAAAAATGGTTCTTCTAATCAAAATTTATGATACCTATAAGTTATGTACCTTTAGAAGCTTAATTTGGAGAATATTTAAGTGGTTGATTCTTTTCTCGATATATATCTAAGATTTGAACCCTTATGAAACTAAAATTTTTGTCTATAAGAGAAAAATATATTTTCTCTACAATTCCATAGGTCCAAGAATAATTTTATGTGCCAAGCTAAACTTATGGTAACTTTCTCAAAACTTTTGGATTTCTGGCCTCTTCTGAAGAGAAAACGTATATAGTTTACCACATGTACAATTCCTTAAAAATAGTTTTGAAACTTTTACCTAACATACCTTGACATGTCTTCTCAATTTTCATCAAGTTTCACTATTTGAAACATCCTAGAAAATAAATATAGTGAAAATACTAAGATGGCTCATTGGAAACAAATTCCAAAACTTATCACAACATCTAACTTAAATAGAGTATATCCCATCTAGAATAGAGAACTAAAATACTTAATTTTAACTATATTTTCAGTCAATATTTCTTCTCAATGTCTTGAAATTTTCACAATCTAAAATATCTAAGAAAATAAGTTATAGTGAAAATCACATGATAACCAATTTGAAGAAAAAAAACCCTAGGTTCATGTGCTCTAATACCAAATGTTATGAACCTTACATCTTAAAATTAATAAGAATACAATAATTATATTACACTTTTGCAGGTTTAGACCTTATACAATAATTACTTGCAAACAAACTATTAAAACAAAAAATATACAACGGTGAGAACACAAAACAAGTAAACATAGATTTTTCCATGGATCACAAAATTTGGACGACAATATTGATTTTTTAATTATGTTCCTTTCAATGTTACAATACATATATATACATGTCCAGGCATTCATAAACCCTAATCCATTAACCCTCGATTAGAACATAACCATAGTTCCCTTGATCGGATCTACAAAATACTTTGGGAAGAAAACCAACATGCCCAAAACCATGTGAAAAACTAATAAAGAAAACCATGGGTAGATTCACCCACCATGTTTGGGTCTAAAAAATGTTCCCGGGGAACTTCCCTAGACCACATGCAGGGGGCTACTGCCCCCTTGTAAAGCCCGTGATGGGTGGGGTTACCAACCCCTCTAGGACCCCCCTGCTACACCCAATGCAACGAACATGAGGGAATATCGCCCCTCCTATGGACCCTCCACATGTGAGATTAGTTGTGGAAATAATATAACACACACCCAACATTCTCCAACTTGTTGTTTTCTTTTCCTCATAGGGGCTCATAGGAGATATTAGTCATTGGTCCAACCTTGGAATGCCAATTGTTTCTCTACACCAAGAAAATTTCTCACTACTCATAGACTTTGTCATTGCATCTGCAAAATTATTCAAACTGTCCACCTTTACTAGCAACACCTTTTTCTCATCAACCATATCCCTCACAAAGTGATACTGAACATCAATGTGCTTTGGATTTAAATGATAAACCTTATAGCTCATTGTACTAACCCCATACTTTAACATAATCTCTGCAACCAAACTGCTTCCTTTCTTGCATTAGTGGTTGCCATGTATTTTCCTCTATAGTTGAAACTACCACTATAGAATGTATCTTGCTCATCCAACTCACTACTCCTCCAAATAGTTTAAATACATACCCACTTGTAGATATTCTTTGATCCAGATGTCCAGCCCAGTCTGTATCAACAAAGCCATGGGCATCCAAAATTGTGTCCAATCCTAGTCTTACTTGCTACCACGAACCATAATCACTAGTGCCATGCAAATATCTGGAAACCCATTTCACTATTGTCCAATGCTTCTTCTCTAGTTTTTACATAAACCTTCCCAATACTCCCATTTAATGTGTAATGTCTATTCAAGCACGCACCATTGCATACATTAGGCTATCAACTGCACTTGCATATGGAACATGGGACATGTCCTCTTCCTCTTCTTGTGTCTTGGGACACTATTCAGCAGATAACTTTACACCTACAAGAATATGAACCTTCATTGGTTTACTATGATACATATTAAACCTCTGCAGTGTTTTCTCAACATACTTCCTTCACTTCAACCAAAACTTCCTCTTTGCCCAATCTTATTTAATTTCCATTCCCAAATATATTATGCAACACCAAGGTCCTTCATGTCGAATTTCAAGGAATATCGAATCTTCAAATCTTGGATAATTTATTTGTCATTTCCAATTAGCAACGTATCATCCACATACCATACCCAATAAATAAAACAATCACCAATAAATTTAAAATACACATAATGATCTGCCCTGCTTCTAGTGAATCCAAGTCCCCATATATATGTATCAAATTTTTGATACCACATCCTTGGTGACTGTTTTAACCCATAAAAATACCTTTTTAACCTACATACTAGTTGTTTCTTACCCTTCACCGCAAAGCCTTCAAGTTGTTTCATGTAGACATCTTCTTCTAGATCCCTATGAAGATATGTTTTCTTCACATCCATCTATTCTACCAAAAAATCAAATGCAGCAACAATAGATAAAAGTAATCTAATAATGAATCCATACAAGTGAGGATAGTTTTAGATAGAGGAGGAATGACCTGTTATAGAGTTTTGTGAACCCTATAACATGTCATTCCTCCTCTATCTAAAAGTAATCTAATAGAAGCTGACTTGGCAACATCATAAAAATATCACCAAATCAATTCTCAGTACGTGGGAATAACATTTTTATACCAAACGAGCTTTGTGTTTCTCCACCTTGGTTTCTGCATTCATCTCCTTCTTAAACACCCATTTTCTTCCAATGGGTTTCCTTCCAGCAGGAAACTCCACTAGATTCCAAGCCTCATTTTTGTCCAAAGATACCATTTCATCAACCATGGGCTCTTTCCAAACTTTTCCATCCTCTCAATCTACTGCCTCCTCGATAATTCAGGGATCATCATCAGTAATAGATAAAGTGAAAATTGAGCAAAAATAAGATGGATTGTACCTTTCTAACTACCTTCACTCTGGAACTGTTCTTATCAATGCTAGAGTTTTTGGCTCTTCGTCTTCTGATTCTTATTCTTTTGTAGAGTATGATTCTTCCACATTTAGATAAACTCTATTTTCTCAAGTTCCTTCTGTAGGATTTCATTTTAATAACATATTTCACCTCTCTAAAGACCACATCTTGGCTATACTCAACCTTCCTTGTTTCTAGATTCAAAAACTTACAACCTTTTAAACCATCCTTATACCTAAAATAGATGCACTTCTCAAGTTTACTATCCAAATTGGTTCTTTTCTCCTTTGGAACATGTAGATATGCATTAGAGAAAAATAATCTCATCTGTGAAAGAGACATTTTCTTACTAGTCCATACCTCATATGGAGTCTTATCCTCCAACGCTGATGAAGGTGATTTGTTAACCAGGTAACATGTAGTCTACACTACCTCTGACCAAAAGTATTGTCCAAACATGGCACCACTGAGCATGCTTCTTTCCTATTCCATCAACATCCTATTCATTCTTTCTGAAATTCCATTTTTTTTACGTTTGTATGGAGTAGTCCTTTGTCATTCTATACCACACATATTACAGAACTCTTCAAATTCCTTCTTGAAAAACTCTCCACCATTATCTGTCCTCAACACCTACATCTTCTTCTCTGTTTGATTTTCCACTAAAGCTTTAAAATCATAAAACTTGTCAAAGACATCAGATTTATTCCTATGGACATATATCCACTGATGGAACTGACATAGGTCCAAACACATCACTATGCACAAGTTCTAATATCCCTTTCACGCTCTTAGTACCAGTGGGGAAACTCACCCAATTGTTTTCCCATATAGACAATTTTCTTAGAAATAAATATCCACATAGAAATTATGCATACCTTCTACCATACCAGTACCATGCAGTATTCGAAGGCCCTTCTCTCCAATATATCCAATCCTTTGATGCCTTAACATGGTCTTTCCTTTAGAGACCATTAGGTTTTATGCTCCACTTTCAAGAACCACAGAACTATTGCACTCATCAATAATAGTGCTACTAAGAAGCTTGTACATATTTCGAATACGAAATCCTCGCATCAATACTAGTACTCACCTAATCATCATGCAGGTATCCTTCTCGAACACTATTTTTACACTTGCATCATCCATCTTACTTACATAATTCTGATTTCTAGAAAATGTAGGAATATGTAGAACACCAAGAAGTGTTCTAACCCTTCCACGTCTCAACTTCAACACTACTTTTCCATGTCTAATGATTATAGCCTCCCTATCATCCCCTAAGAAGACATCATGGCCATTATATTTTTCATACTCACAGAAGCACTCCCTGTGGGGAGTGAAGTGAAAGGATACACCTTATTTAACCAACCATTCCTCATGATCTACATGTGCACTTGAAGAAGAAGACAAGTACACATCCCCACCTTCATCTGAAGTGGCTTTCACCTCTACAAAAGGAGCATCATCATATCCCTTTCATTTCTCAGCAGTTTTAGATCTACAATCATTTTTGTAGTGCCATTCCTTTCAACATTTCTAACATACTTTTACAGGTTTTCCTAGAGATTTAGATCTCCCTCTAGATTTAGATCTAGCAATGAAGGACTTTTTTTCTGCGCAGGCACTGTCTTCATACAAGCAAGGAATATCCATTCTAGCTCTCCATATTTTTCCTTCTCATCTCCTCTGACAACAAGGATAAGACTATTTCATCCAAAGTCTAGGTAGTTGTATTGCTACCTATTGCAATAACCAAACTATCCCACAAATCTAGTAGAGAACACAACAAACTTATGCACTTACCTTTATCTAAATTTTTTATATCAACAATATTAAATGAATTTAGATTCTTTGTCACCAAGTATCCATCCTTCATCCTTAGGTTATACATATTTTTTTGTGGGAACAATTTTTTCACCACATACTTATATTGGTACAAAGTCCCTAACCTGACTGAAAAATCCCTCATTGTAGCTTCACCTGATACATTCAACAATAATAAATTTGATATACACAACTGTATTGTGCTCTTTTCCTTCCAATATAAAATTTCCCGATTTGAAATAGTCAAGATTAAACAATTTGACTATCATGGGTTGTGTCATGTTTGACAAGATGCACACAACCATTATTCTAAACAATAAAGTAAAGAGTAGTGGCACTTGGACTTGCACACTTTCATGATCTGTTTTTGTTTTGGGTTCATATTTTTCATTTTTTTTTATCTTTTCTTATTCTTTTTGTCCTTTGATATTTGTTCTAGGACATACCCTCTTTACATTTTTTAATTTTAATATGATAAATATTTGTAGAAAGAAAGGTATGTAAAATATTAGAAGACTTAATCTCAGCCAATTCAAAAATTATGAATCCTATCACTGTAGGACTCTAACACATAGTATTCTTCTTCTATATTTTGGGGGAAGCAAGTTTTATTGCCATTATTTTCTCCACTTTACTTAATGTTCTAAAAAATAGTGTTTTTCATAATTTTTATGTTGCATGAGTGCCTAATATGGCTATATATCGTTAGGGCTAATATAGTTTTTTTATATTTAAGTACCTAACATGGCTATAAATTATTGAGACTCATTTATTGGGCACATAATAGTTATGGTTCAAGGGGGTTTTAGTGCAGATGAAAATTACCTACCTTACCTACCCTACATTTCCTACCCTTTAGGTGGTCATATTATTTTTAACATTTAGTATTTAGAATATGTCTATTTTTAGCAAGGGATGCTATGTATGATGACATATGGGAGTGACTAGGTGATAACATGGATATATTTTATCCATTAATGCATACTTAATTATCACTAGAGTATTTATCCACAAGTGAACATTTCCTTCCTATTCATGGTGAAATACCTTAACCAAAACATTACTCTGAAAACACTTTATCCTAGGAAACCTTATCCTTTGACATTTAGTCCTATCCTTGAGGTCTTTCTTAATTTATTGTGTTAAGAGTTGCATGTGTCTATTATTATTGCAATTCTTGCTTATTTATCACTCACCCATCCTTATCGAACTCTGTTATTGATCCTAACTATTGAACCTCACTCAATTTTAGGCCATACAACTGTTGAAAATAATACTGAGAGGGGGGGTGAATCAGTATTATCTAGTCCTTTTAACAATTCTTCCTTATTTATACTTTGAATTATTTTTGCATATAAGTACCATAAAACAATGAGCATGAACAAGAAAAATAGACAGTCACATCAAAGAACACCAGATATAAGGTGGAAACCCAATGTGGGTGAAAACCACCTATTGCAATATGTCTCTATCTTCTTTC
>APFE030435887.1:0-12755 GCA_000404065.3 Pinus taeda | reverse complement strand
CCTTGTATACTGCTTTTAATCCAGGAAGTGATGGACAACTTTCTGTAAGGTGGTCTTTTGTGCAGATGGCGCATGTTTGGACTGCATCTAGTGGACAATCCTTATGGCTATGTTTCTTTCTGCATTGAGGACAGAAGATTGCCAAATTTTGTTCTGCCTCCATTTGCTTTTGCTTGGCCTGCATCATATCAAGTTGTGTTGTTAGTGTCCCTTGTATATCAGTTTTAAAATTTTCTAATAAATTTCCGACTTTTGCACTCATTACTCCCTCTGCCAGAATTTTATTATCTCTTACAAACCGATCATGCTCTACCGATTTTAGTCTTGTGCTGCCTCTGGAGCTCCTGATACATAAATCAATAATGTCAGCAAATTTTTCTTGATAGATATCTCGTTTTCCCATAATGTTTAATGTTTCAATCCATTGTTCTTTCATTCCCCTAATTAAGGTTGTTTTTAACACATTATCAGGTAAAGGTAGTGATTCATAAGGAGATCTTTGAAGATTATATTGAAAGCATTCCACATACTCCTCTAATTTTTCATTTGGTTTAGCTACCATCTGGAATATTTCATCTTTTAGTTCCATAGACCTATAATAGTCCTGATATTTTTTTAGAAAAGATTCTTTCATTTGGTCCCAGTTATTTATAACACCACCACCTAATCCTATGAACCATATCAAAGTAGCCCCCTTTAATGTAGAGGGGAATAATTTCAGTTTCTGGGGGTCAGTGGTGTAGTCATAACCCCTACATAGCACACCAAATTCAAACATAAATGCATCCGGATCTTCTGATGTAAGGCCATGGAACGTAGGCATATGCTAAAGAGGAATTGCCTTCATAGGCGCATTTGCTGCAATATCCATGATAGGGTATTGCGGAGTAGAGGTTTGGGTGTTAGGTTGATTATGGGCCATTTGATTGAATATATGCCAATAACCTTCTGGGATATCTAGGAGGGTATTCCTAGGTTGAGAGGGAATGGCTTTAACAAGAATGGTTTTAATGGCACTTCCATTATTTGGGATAATGAGAGTACCTAATGTTTGAGGAGATTGAGTTTCTTCAAAAATGATTCTTGCAGCACTTCCCTTATCTGGGCTACTCAATGGCTGAATTGTCCCAAGAGGAGACCTAGGTTCCTCACTTTCTCCTGTCTCTCCTCTTCCTTCACAAAGGTTGCTGAAATTCCCTTCTTGCAATAGTTCTGGACTGGAATTTTCAATTTCTTGGAAATCTTGCTCTTCGGTTTGACTATGCACCTCAGCAAAGGCTACAGATGGTGATCATGTGGCTTGAAGGGAACTAGTAGGTTGTCTGGAAATAACTTTCCTGGGTCCTACTAAAGGCTGAGATTCTACTTTCTTAAAGATTTCGTCTATAAAGGTTGATCGGCCAAGGGTCACCGCTCCCTTAGCTTTCTCGGGCTTGGGTAGAGGTTTGGAAATCTTTTCTGACTTTTTCTACGTAGTCATGCACACACAAATCAACTACTAGGTGCTACCCAATCAAAACAATGACAAATCTGTAGGAAAGTGGGTAGGGGAATAGGGCTGTTACATGCTCCGTACGTAGGTTCTTACCTTTCGTTTTTAAAACCCAATTCTTCCCTAGCAGGATCTTACACTACTCTGAAAGAAAAAAAATGGCTACACTCTTTCCCCAACAACGACGCCAAAATGTGGAGTCGTAAGAAGGGTCTCTTTCACCTCTAATTAGCTCACATTAATTTGTCAATCCATGAATGTTTTGTTATTTCAAAGAGTGTCTCAGTCTGAGGCTCACATTTGCCAGAGTAATGCTAGTAGTACAGTGCTTAAGAAAATACAAGAGTAAACGGATGCTGGAAAGGAAATCTACTTACAGCAAAAGATCTTGAAGCCTAAGTCATTCACTTAGAAAAATAAGCAATGCATCAGTCAAGGGTCCAGTAACAATAACTCATCCCTTTAGAAACTAATGTCCAAAAGTAATCAAGGAACAAATCATTGATCTGGGGACCAGACAGCAAATTTCAATGCCCACTACAGTCTCAGACCATTCTTCACAGCAAAGCAACAATAACACAAATGATAAGAAATAGAACAACAAATATGAAATGGAACAACAACTAAGAAATGGAACAAAAAATCGGAAACTGTAATGGCAATTAAGTTTAAGAAGCAACAACACCTTAATCTACAAAATCAAATGCAATCATATCCTACATAAATCAAATGGCAATCCTCTATCTCTAAGGATGAATTGAACAACACACAAAAATAGAACAGCACTGATTAGTGATGGAATATGGAACAACGCTTCACACACAACACAATTCAATAGTAATCTGATCTTGGTAATTCAACTGCAAATCTTAGTTATAAGCAACACGATTGCATTTCGAAGTGGAACAACAATATTCATCGACTCAATCAATCGTAAGGAAATATAATTTCTAAGATAAGTTCAATAATACCAAAGGATAAATGCACAACACAGATACTCTATAATGGAATAGCAACAATATTCTGTAAAGACCAGCAATATCAGTATTTAAAGAAACAGCAATGCGTTGCAGAGTTATGATGTCCCTGTCTCAAGAAATGATATCACTTAACGAATCAACTGTAACAGAGCTGTGAAGTAAAATAGTAGAACATATCAGATTACTGAATAAAGCTGATAAGAAAAACCACACATAAACCAAAAGTAATAGTACAGGAGCAAGTGTTCCTCTAGGGCTGGGCCCTTAGCCTCTAGGGGTACACCACTTGAAGTTATTCCAAAATCACTTCTCAACGAGAGTCGATGATCAAAGTCTTAATTTTAAGAGAAATTACATAAAAACATAACCAATCCCCCCAGGCTAACAATGCTGCTCCTTTTTATATTGGCAAAGGCGGAGATGTCAAAGTACAAAAAATAGTTAAAGTAGCAATCCCTCAAGATCACAGGATCCTGAGGGATTCGCCAAACTGTTGGCTCTCAGCTATTTCTTTACCTTCTTGCGCTGAGCTGACATCTCCGTCTCCTCTCCTTGGCTGATACGCTTTGATTTGGTTTGCCTTGTTTTCATGTGGTTCCTCGCCAAAGGGACAACAATTAATCTAGCTTCGTCCTTTCCTTTGGAACGACAATCCTTCGGTTTTCCTTCTTTCTGCATAATAAAATGACAATTTTCATTATTTTCATTTTTCATATCACTTTTACAGATTTTGTCACAATTCCTTATTATCTACCTAGTTCATGATGCAAAAGGTTTGTAAGTTTTAATAAAAAGATGCTGAAATAATCACCAAAAACATACCTTCTCTAGTACTCCACAGATGGTTCTCTACTAAGCACAACAACTACAAGAGGAAACCCCCTCAAGTTGAAACCCCTTTGCACTCTCCATGGAACTCGCATATTTGACATCAATGAAAAAAAAATTCCAAATAATATCCCCCTTTGGCATTAATGGCAACACTAGAAAACATTTTTTTCATATTGATGTCTTTAATCAAATATCAACACTCCCCCTGACATCTTTTAGAATCTTCTTCTCTTGAAAACACTCCCCCTAAACTATGATACATATAGGTATTTTTTAGTCACTACTTCCCTTTAAATACTTCCATGTCCCAATGTTTGAGTCATTACTCCCCTTTAGATACTCCCCCTGCTTCCCTTTGGATATTGCCATGTTTGGGCCAGTGGTCCCAAAACTTTATCTCCCCCTTTTACATCAATGGTAAAGGGTAATATTGGCTCCCCCTCAGAGCAATACCTAATGTGATTCCCTTCACCTATAGCGTAGTTATTAAATTGATCACCATCATAAGTAGTTGCATAAAATTTCCTATGTTGAGTAAATGGTTTGTTGGAGATACTACTCTATGTTTTTTCCAAATATATTCAAATGGATCTCGCAATAAAGGCTTTGTAAATATATATGAAAGTTTCTCATTAGTGGTCACATAATCAAGATGAACGACATTATAAGAAACATGTTCTCTCAAGAAATAATCTTTAACTAGAATATATTTTGTCTTTGGATGCATAACAAGATTCTTAGAGATGTTGATAGAACTCATGTTGTCACACAAGATTTGAATAGGTTGATTTAAGTTAACCTTGATGTCTTTGAGAGTCTACTTCATCCAAAGGGTCTGAGTGCAATAAGTGGCAGCAACGATATAGTCATCTTCCATTGTAGATAGGGAGATTGAGTCTTGTTTTTTGCTCACCCACAATACAAGATTGTCCCCCAAGAAAAATGCTCCTCTAGAAGTACTTTTCCTTTCATGAATGCTAGCATCCCAATCATCATTAGTATAAGTTATTAAATTGAAATATATACCTCTATCATACTACAATCTTATGTTTGTTGTGCTTTGTAGATATTTGAAAATGATGTTAATTGCAATTATATGACTTTATTTAGACATAACAAAAACTTTGAGGTAAAAATTGGGTCTCAAAACAAAAATCTAGAACAAAAATAATTTTTTTAAGAACCAATAGGATTCAATATGATGATGTCAACCATGGGGGATGATTTGCGAGTTTTGGAGTAAACAAAAAAAAAAAAAAAAACTACTTCTTCAACTAGTATTTACAACTTATATCCCTATTATTGTACTACAATTTCAAGTGGGAGCACTCATTGGATGCAAAATTTAATTTCGCATCTAACTAGTACCCATGTTGCACACTTTCGATGGACCCTACTACATCAAAAATTTGAAACACTTGAAAAAAACATGATTGCAATTATAGTTTTCCATGTATTTAACTTTTTTCGTGTATTAGGGTCCATCAAAAGTATGCAACATGGATACTCCTTGGATTCCAAATTAAATTTTGCATCCAATGAGTGCTCTTGTTCAAAATTTGAGTAAAATCATAGGGATATAAGTTGAAAAAATAGTTTTTTGTTTTTTTTCCTCCAAAACTTGATGAAGTAATCTAATCTTATTTTATTATTTCCACTATCATTTTATAATATTCTTTAGGAAGCCCATTTTAGACCTCAAAATTTCTCCAATGCTTGTTTGAAATATGGCCACCAATCCTACTGTTTGCATTATGTCTAGGTGTGAAGCAATTAGATATAGCAAGCTTCCAATCATCGATATGTAGGTTCTCTGATTTATAGGTGGAGATTCATCCTCTTTACTTAGTTTACAGTCGATCACCATGCGAGTATAAACTAGTTTGCATTCATCCATCCCAAATTTCTTTAATGTTTCCTTTAAATACTTGGATTAAGAGATAAAGATACCCCTTTTCTATTGGGTAATTTGCAAATCGAGAAATAACGAAAAATCCCTAATCATTGGAATTTCAAATTATTTTTTCATTTTCTCAGCAAATCGTTGACCCATCTATTCTAAATCATTACCAAAAGTAATATCATCTATATAAACCACAATAATTAACAAGTGATCATTTTCAAACTTAACATACATATTATTATCAGCAATCCCTCTTTTAAAGCCTCGCAACTGAAGATATTTATATAGTTTCACATATCATTCTAATGGTGCTTGTTTAAGCCCATATAGGGCCATTCTTAATTTACAAACATAATTTTCATTCTATGAGAGAAAGGAACCTTCTGGATATTCAATATAAACTTCTTCTTTTGAATCTCCATTGAGGAAGGTTGATTTTACATCCATTTGATATATCTTAATGTTTTTGTAGCTAGAAAATGTTGGAAAAATTATCATGGCTTCCAATCTTCCTATTGGCACAAATGTATCCTCAAAGTTTACTCCCTCAATTTATGCATATCCCTTGTAGACCAGTCTTTCTTTATTTCTCACCACTTGACTTTTCTCATTCAGCTTATTCTTGAAAACCCATTTGGTGCCAATAACATTCTTATCCTTGGGTCTAGGAAAACGTTCCCAAGTTTATTTTTTCTTAATTTAATCCAAATCTTCTTTCATTTCTTTCACCCAAAACTTTTCTTCACTAGCCTGATTGATATTTTTGGGCTCGATTTATAAGAGCAAGGAAATATTTGCATGACCGGAACTTCCAATGAATTTCCTTATTGTTTGGATATGGATTCTTCGATCACCAAGTATTTACTTTCTAGATATTATTTTGTATATAATTGGATGGTTTCTTGTACCTTTGTGTTGTATCCTCTTCTTCATCTTGTTCCTCTTCCTCTTCTTCTTCTTGATTTTCATATCTTAGAGTAGAATCTTCCTCATAATATGACTCCTTATTTTCTTTAGACTTAATCGAATGAGGCAGTGTTTCATCAACTACAACATCGATGCAATATTCAACCTTCTTTATCCTTTTATTGAAGCATTTGTAGCCTTTGATTATGACTGAGCACCCAAGGAATGTGCTCTCATCTGCTCGAGAGTTGAATTCTCCAAGGTTTTTATTATTTCTTTTAATATAAAATTTACTACAAAATACCTTGAAGTATTTTAAAGATGTTTTTCTTCCTTTCTATAGCTTATAAGGTGGCTTATCACTGTTAGGCCTGAGATGTGTTCATTTTGTTATATAAATAGTCACTTGGGTTTCTTCTCCCTAGAAGGTGCGTTCAACCTCCTCTTCATCCATCGTTTCCCTAGCCATCTCCTCAATCATTATTTTTTTCCTTTCAACTACCCCATTCTGTTGTAGTGTTTTTGTTACTGAGTGCTACCTCCTTATGCCATGTTTCTCATAGAAGTCTTCAAACTCTTTTGAGGTGAATTCTCCTCCTCTGTCAGATCTCAAGAATTTAATCTTGAGTTCCTTCTTAATTTCAACCTGAGGCTTAAATACTTTGAACTTACTTAGGGCTTCTGACTTCTCTTTCAGCAACATTATCCAAGTATCCCAAGTAAAATCATCAATAAATCAGATAAATTACCTTTCTCCTCTTAGGCAATTTGTTCTTATGGTACCACATATATCTGTGTCAACTAGCTCCAAAGGTCTAGAAGGTGAGAACTCCTTAGTTTTGAAGTATGTCCTTGTTTGTTTGCCAGATTGACAAGACTTGCAAACTAGACTATTACGCCTTGATAGGTTTGGTAAGACTCTAAATACCCTTAACCTATTTATCTTTACTAAGTTGTAGAAATTTACATGCCCCAACATTTTGTGACATAGCCACATTTGATCTATTTTTTTCAAATAGCAATTCACTAAGGAATCATCAAACAGATACACATTATTGTGAGTCATGATTTCCTTTCTTACCAGTTTTCCATTCTTCTTTTTGTATCTAACAATCCTCAGAGCAAAAAGTCACATCATAGCCATTGTCACACATTTGGTTTACACACAATAGGTCTTTATTGAGACCATCAACATATAGGACATTTTGTTCTTTGGTATTTTCATCTAGACATACTATTCCCTTTCTTTTAATTTGTTCGAGGGCACTATTTATGAAAGTAACACTACCTCTACTTTTGTATTATAGAAATAAAAAATTACTATAATATCTAGTCATGTGCTTGGAACAACCACTATCTACATACCATTTTCCTTCCTAGCCATGTGCAGATAAAGCAGGTCCACATTCCTCATCATTCTTTTGTTTCCACCTCTTCATGTCTCTTGGATGTACTAGTTGTATGTTGTCTATATGGATGGAAAGACTTTATTCTACATTATTTTTCCTTGTGGAAATTTTTTTTACAATTGAAACACTCAATTTATTTTAGCAAAGGAGAGAAGATATTTCTACTCCCATTGGGTGGAATTCTAGATATGGAGTTTTGATCACATCTAGATCTGAAATTTTCATCTCTTTCAACTTTGAAAATTCAATTATTAATGGATTTATGTACAAAAATATGACATAAAAATAAATTTCCATGAAACAACTTAGGGTGCTTTGTATTTGAGAATTGATATGCTTGACTAGATTGATTGTACCTTGGTTTATTTCTTGGTTGATTCAAATTTATGTATGGGAGAGTATCTGAAAACTTAACAAACTTTTTCTGTTTCTCAATGTTTTTCTACCATGTCTTTAATCTATCATCATTGGCACTTCCTTGAAATTCCTTTGTATAGATTTGGAAACCTATGAATCATGTGGACCAGGTACTAACCTTTCCTTTAAAAGTTTTTGTGGCTCTGAGTATTCCAGACCTACCTTGCGTCTTTGAAATATTTGATTACTCATAATGTGGTCTAGTTTCCTTGTCCCTTCATCAAATATTTTATCTAAATCCTCCTTTGTTTTGGATTTCCCAAGATCTTCTCTTAGAGATACATTATTTTCTTCCAAATTGTGGAAATTCTCTTCCCATTTCATGATCAATTCATTCAAAATCTCTTCTTTCCTTTTTTCTTCCTCAAGCTTGAGTTTTGGAGACATAATTTCCTCTTCATATGATTATGAATTGTTTTCTCCTATTTCTTGACGAGCTCTTGCTTCAAAATGTTATTCTCATCTTCTATATTATTACAATATTTTTAATTTTCTTCTAATTAATGTTCTAGAATTTCCTTTCTCTTAATAGATTCATCATTTTTTTCTCTTTGATAAACAAACTCTTCATTATCATAGTTGTACATACCTTCCTTAGCTTGCAACAAAGTTGTACATAAGTTCCTCCTTGCAACAGCTACTATTTTAGTTTCATGTTTCATTCGGGCCTTCTTTAGTTCATCAAGTGTGTTAATGAGTTCTCCCTCAATATCCACTACCTTCTTCATTTTTCTCAAGGTCTAAGTAATTTTTGGACCTAGACTTGTATTCAAATTCCTTGAGTAAGCATTCAAAAAGTTTAGTTTCTAAAGACTCTCCATTGATTTCTTCTAATGAAGTATTGTCCTCTTTGGAGTAAAGCCCCTTTTGGATTCTTTTGAAGGCTGTCAATTGTTTTTCTTTGAATATTCTCTATTTGAAAAAGAAAAACCTTCCTATATCAATCCCTTCTTCTATAAAAAATGTGAACAAGTTTAGGACTTGAGGCTCTTATAAAATTCTTTCACGGGGTCAATCCCAATGGAGATTGGAAGTATTAGTAATTTAAAATTCATGCTAGACTTGAGTGGAATTTTTTTGTCTAGAAGTTTTTCATCTTCACTTGGGGATTTGATAATGCTTAAGGTTCTCAATCTTTCCAATAATCAACTTAGAAGCCAATTTCTTAATGAGATTGGGGATCTTAGAAGCTTGGATGATCCAAACTTATCCAATAATTTTCTCCAAGGACAATTGTCACTGAGTTCTTCCAAATTACATTGGATCTCTTTTGTGGGAAATCCCAGACTTTGCGGAAATCCATTGGATCCCTGCTCACAGGCCTCTTTTCAATCTTCAGGATCTAGAAGGAATCAATTGACAAATGGAGAATTTTTTGGCATCTCAGTTGTAATTGTATTGAGATTAATCCTTTTGGGTCTCATTATGTTCCTAGTGTTATTGAAATTTATGTTATTTGGTCCAAAGAAGTTTCTTCCTCTAGCTTAGTTTACCACAGACATGAATTTGAATCAAACAATGAAGAATGTAGGTGGACATTGCAAGACATAGTTGAAACAATAGAAAAAACATGAGATACTTATAACACAGGTTCATATGAGAGCCATAATTTTCTCAAGATAATATGCATATGCTGAAAGATACATAGGTAAGAAATAAGTTTTCAAAATGGGATTTGGGAATTATGTGGATGGAGTATTTCCTAAAAGAAATAGACAATTTTTTATTGGATTTTTTACTCTCTTGAAATGCAGTCAGTTTTCTTTGAGAACAATAACTACAAGGGTTGTTAGCTTTAATGAGATGGATGTAAGAAGATCACTCATTTAGGTTATTTGTGAGCATTGAACCATTGTAGATATCATTATGTGTGGAGATGACCATGGCATTATAAGTTGATTTCCTACTATATTTTTCAATTGTATAGGTTTATCACCTCAAAACCAGGCTTATTCGACCATAGAAAATCATCTTACTTATAGTGGTCCTCGTTTAACTTGTTCATTTTACTCCAAAATTTTCAAATCGTAAAAAATTAATATTTTTCAAGGACCTCTAGAACCATACATACAAGCAAACAAAAAACCTAGTCAAACTTGAAATTGTCCAAAACACCTCCCAAGTTCCATACCCGTCATCCGAAATCTTGTTGGAATTAGGGAAGCTAAATATAGAGGTAGAGTAGTAGCCAAATTCATAATTTTTAGTGTTTCTAGCTTTTGAAAGTGCAATTTGGACTATGTTATTAATTTACGAATAACCTTGGGTATCAAATTTATGAATAAGCTAGATCATAAACTTGGGACTGGACTCTTTATAGCACATGTGATATATACAATGTGTAATTCAGAGTTGTGATTTTCTCTATCAACCACAATTACGACTAGTCGACAAATAAAATCTATTTCTCTCACCAAGATTGTGGTCCATAAATGTGATATGCATTGTTAGTGCAAATTGTGATTGACCTTCAGTCGCAAATCGCACCTACAACCCCCGTCTATAACCTGAAGTTGCGACTTGGACTTAAAATTGTGACCTCTACTAACCTTGTGAAGTGTGACTTCACTATCCTTGTTGCACATGATAAATTGTTCATGCAATTCCCCATTGTGACCTCCTACATATGATCTTTTCACCTACCCTTTCTTTTATTTTTTATATCTTCAATGCACATTTCTCCTTGTTCTCTTGCGCTCAGCCACTGGACCTTTTCTCCTAACATATTTTACTGAGATATATATGCTCTCAAGAAGCCATCGATCCTCTTTTAATTGTAGGATTCATTTCCTATGATTTCATGCACCGAAATGTTCACCCAACATTCATATGAGACCTAAATTTACATCAGATTCATTTTGAATTGTTGTGGTCATTGTATCAAATAATCTAAGGGGCGATTTATTAAATCATTTTGTGCATTTCATTGATAAGTGTGATCTCATGGTTTTGGAAGAAGAAAGCATTTATTTAAAGGGAAGTCATTCATATTATGTGGCAAAAACCATGCAATATGCCTCCCCTTATTTCAATACCTCTCAAAGCTCTTGTGTGTTCCTTGCATTTTAGTCCATAAGAAGAAGTTTGGATGACAACTAGTTTTGGGTAACTTTCCATATTAATCATGGGCTACTTCTTATGACCCAACTTAGGTTCACAAGTTCTGTCCATATCCTGTAGTGAAACCATAAACAAGAGGAGTGATAGAGCTTTCTCTTGAAATAATTGAAATCACTAGTCATGCTTCGACTTGTCAGCCGCATTCCTTCTCTCTCCAATTGAAACATTCAAATGTGACATCCGACTACGTATTTCACTCATCTCTTTAGGTCACAAGTCATATCCATAACCCTTTGTACCCTTGTAATCCATAATTTTGACTTTCACCATGCTCTAAATTGGTGACCTGTGTTAAGGTTTGAACATGTGACCACATAAAAAATTGTGACATGCGACTTAATTCACCACATCGTAGCTACTTTCCATCAATGCAATTTATTGAAAATTGGAATGTTATGGGTAATGCAAAGAGGGCTCTAGAGCTATCTCATGAGAAACAAAAATATTGACCTCATGGATGAGGTCCAAATGCAACCAAATGATTGCAATTCTAAAATGATTCCAATTGTTCCAAATATGACTTGGTTGTGCATCACAAGTAGATCAAATTGTCCCTGTATCAATTCTTCATGATATTAATGTTAAGGACTGGGTATCATAGTTTCAAATGGATGATGGGATAGTCTAATCCTTTTGTATATTTGAAAAGGATTGAATTACCTCCAAGAAAGTGTCAAATTTTTTTCATCCTTCCTTCAATAGATAAATTCATAGATATGGGAAGTTTTATGAAAAACTAGTGCCAAGTAATTACTAATTGATATAAAAACATATTTTTATCTGTAGAGGATGGTTATAGAAGTTACAATTGTGAGGATACAAATGCTCTCTAGCTATGAAAATTGAAAAAAATCTCAGTCTACCTTCTGCTTCATGTAATGAAATAGCGGAGGCTTCTAAGTTTGATGATAAAACCATCAATTGAAAGTTATCAAGGTAAATGGAAAGAGATGTTTCTGTGGAGAAAATTACAGCAAAAGTTAGAAAAGGATATTGGTGACCTACCACCATTTAATGAGGGAGGATCAACTTGAGCTTACAATGGAGGCATACTATTGATCTGGGATCCCTAAATTAGCCAAATTAACCAAGATATTTTAATTATACGATAGCATAATTGCATGTGAAAGAGTATGAAAAACCACACTTACATACTTTAAATAAGAGGAAATTGAAAGGCAACCATAAATACAAAGAGCACACACAAATTGATAACGATGTTCATGTAGTGTGGACTATGTCTCTGAGCCTAGGTTAAGAGTGGGGAGGCCTCTTCATTAGTCTATGTAAGAAGAATGATGAGTACATGATGCAATCTTCATTAATACAAGGATGAAACCCTTATCTAGAGTGACATATCTCTCCCAAGAGTCATTCTCTTACAAAGTGTTAGTGTCAGTCTTTACAACCTTCCTCCAGTGATCAAACATGCTCTTACAAAGTGATTTCGAAGTGTCAAGGTCAAATTTTGTCATTTCAGTGAGTCTTCAAGCAAAATTTGGTCACTAGGCATTAGGTCTAGGGTTTGCTTTAACTCCTTCTAAAGTTTCCCAAATGCCAATCTATGTCACTATTCAGCTAAGTCTATCATCATTCATAGGGTTTTCATTATCATGTCAGTGTCTAATGAGTCATTTTACACCTTGTTCATGCTTCAGTTGTGCCTTGGCAAGTTCATTTCCCTCTCCTAGGGTTTT
>APFE030435836.1:0-30237 GCA_000404065.3 Pinus taeda | reverse complement strand
CTCGAATAGATCTTTCTAATGAGCTATTATACGCGTCAAACGGAGATCATATGCTAAAGTTACAACCCCGGGAAGTTGTTGTACCAACTTACCCCCAAACGGGGCCCACAGTTTGGCGTTTCATCTCCTAGGGTTAGGTTTTGGAATGTTAATGGTTTTTCATTGTTTCTCAACAATAAATAGGCCTTCGAGCCTCATTGTAAGTCAGTTCAGAGGCATGTAGCCCACACATCTCTTCTCAGAGATAGCTACCATCGCCCTAGCTAGTTTATTTCCATTCTGATTGTAAGCATATTTCAGTATTTTCCATTAATGAAATGAAGTATTATTTCCGCTGCATATTTGTGTATATGGTTATCTCTGTAATTTGTTGCATTCCTGTTTAAATCCGGATCATTTTTTACTTTTACAGGGGTATGCACCCACCCCTTTATAGACAGAGCGTGCAGATACGCAGGTAATATGAACAAAGGGTGCGGGCCCGTAGGCAAAAGTAGGAGAAAGTGCGGAACCAGAGTAATATTTATTTTCAATGTCTTTCTCTCATTTGCAAAGCTTGACATGAAGATCTAAGGTCTGAGATTTTCTTAGGAGGCTAGTATAAGTGATGATAGACCCATACTGACTGCAAATAGTCATGGCGACGATATTTTTGTGTAACAGCCTCCTATCATTTAGATATAGTTTGTGCGAAGTGTTACTTTGAAGGTTTGGGCTTGAATTGGACTCTAGAAGAATAGGCACACGTGCATATCTATTGCAAGAGCTTATGAAGCACAATCTACAAGGACATGTATGAAAAGATAGCAGAATATTTTATTTCCCTTCTATATAGTGTACTCTTTGGAAAGAGCCTCCATGCATGTCAAAAAGAGCTAGGAATTATCTTCATGATATCAAAGTTTGGTTTCTAATTGGAGAGATTACTTATATCACGTTCTTTGATGCCTACAAGTGATGTAGAAAACTAACCATAGGGTCTGCACTTAATAAATTATCACACACATAAACTAAACTAAACTCCACATAATAAGAATGAAAATAAAAAATCAAAAATAATTAATTAATAAATAAAATATTTACAAGGGAATATTGGCTTACTCATTGGCCTCTCATTCCTCACTCTCACACACTTACACACTTACATGCCTCATGGGCTCACCTAGATTTATACAAGTGGATCTGAACCCAAAGTAGGTTCTATATCCTAAACTAACTCCCACAATATCTCTCATGATCCATAAATCTCTCACTTAATCCCTTATCTCTAGATAATATACAACTAACCTACAATTCTCTTAATTCTTCCAAAACACTCTTGAACCTTATTCTATTTACAATAATTCTCATTCTCTCCTAAAAGTATAGGAAAATACAATAAATAATTAAATCCTAACTCCTTTAGTAAACATTCAACCCTAGGTTAGATGCACCTGCATCAGAATCCCCAGGTAAAAGAAAATCATGGTTTGTTGACCATATGTCTTGATAAATTGGATAAACTACTCCTACATCCCAAACTTTAGTCTATCGTTGATCAACTACTCTATCATATTGTTGCCATTATGTTGTTGTTATTTTTTGTCTTCCAGGTTTCCAAACTTTATGTTGTAATTCTCCTCCTTTTTTGCTAACATCTACTCGAGCAGTTAAATGTATCATGTTGTTGTCCTTTTGCTTCATTTCACAATATCTTGGTTTGTGTATTTTTTCCATCAGCTTCCTTAATTATTCAATTTCATCATCCAAATTAGTTTTAGATTGAATTTTAGTATTATTAGTTTGGAAAAACAATTCACCATATTCAACATTAAATTGCAAATTACATTTTATCTCAGGTTCCACATTTTCACTAATTGAACATTTCTCTTCCTTATCTGCAACTTGATTAGATTCAGGTTCCATCAACATTTTTTCTAGCAATTGTAGTTCTTTTTCACATTTCATAAGAATTTGACGATCACTTTCAAAAATCATTTCAGTATATTGGTCTTCATCCCTGCATGAAACATAATTAGTGTCTTGTCCATCATCTATAACACATCTTGCGTCCACACACCAATTGTCAAATTTAAAAACATAAAGCATTATAGTCTTGACAGATGATTATGCCTTCAAGTCTTTATGTTGATCTTCCAAACATTTTGTGGCACCATCTGTGGGAATCAAACCCATGTTCATATCAATATATTTCATTTCAACATCATCATCATCCTCACCAAGCATCATTCCTTGTTCTAGTTCACAAATGCATACATTCATCTTGGTTATCCAAAGTTTTTATGCTTCCCTTAACCAAACTTTCAACTTGTGTTTCTGTCTCCTTGCAATCAACTGCATGATTGGTCATCTAGTTGTCTTCTTCATTACCCATCCATGTTTCTGATTATGTAGCAACTCCATCAGCATGTCAAGTCATGCCTTCAACTCAATGATCTCTTTATCAAATTCTTCATTACTTATACCATCTTCTATGACATTGTTGTGACTATCCATAGTCATCTTCATCTCCTTCTTCCCTTGCATAAGCTCTTTTGGTACTCTGATTCCTTTGGTACAAACAACTACAAAGAAGATTGACCTAAATTTTGGGTGTCAATCTCTACCGATCATGCACTCAATTACAATTGATGACTCAAACTTAAATGTACTTTTGACTTGACTTATGATTCTTTAACTTCGAACTTCTTAATTTGATATCAACCCTTCATTAATAAACCTTACCTGTCCGGTACAACAAAAATTACACCAATTTTATTACAACACAAATTTTGATCAAATAAATTTTTAAATCCCTCAAATTTCAACTTTATCACTCCAAAAATTTCAAAATTTCAATAATAATCACACCTTATCACTCCAAAAATTACAAAAGTCACTTATTATTCCAAGAATAATAATCACACCTTAGCACTCCACAAATTACAAAAATCACTTATTACTCCAAGATTTAAAAATATCACTTATCTCTGCATTAAAAATTTACTAGCATTTCTTATCTCTCATTATATTCACCATTAATTCTCTCTTAGTCCCAAATATTATTCTCCACTAACTCTAACCCATATTAAAGTTCATGAAACATTAAGTTTTAAACTTCGTTCTCACCCCCACTCCATGTGCATGTTGAATGAAAGATATATAAAATACCTTTTTAATTACATGAGCCACTCCATTCACATTTCACATATATACAAAGTACAAAGTATGTTATCCCGACATTAAAATTAGTGTTGAGACTTCACATGTAGGCATAACTCCTCCATAGGTCGAATGTGACTGGGACTCACGTTGTACAACTTCATTCCAACGCAGCTCAATGAAGATGATTATCACGTGCATATGTGTTTTGTTTATTAATACACGGCTCATCAGCGCAGCTCGTGAAAAGAGTATTACACCAGGTATACAGGCAGGCTCTTCACAATTTTAATGATTGCATGCAACTCCTCACACAAGCAAACCGGCAACACCTCACTAAGGCAGCTCCTCTTCGTAGACAAGCTCTTAGACACGCATACTGATTCTCACAAAAATTATACCAGCCCTTTCAGTGACTCGGGAAACCTCTGCTTTGTGGTTGACTACGCGCCTAAAATCATGTCTCACAGTAGAACTCAACGCCATGATAGCTCGGACCAATAGAATCGTTCTGCTCAGATATTTTGCCATGGCTTTTCTCAGATTTCACGTAGGCGATGTATGAAAATTCACCGATGTTGCCTGAGCACGGAGACCCAGGTCCCACCTCATGAAAGAGCTTCAGAAATTTACTGAGCAGAAAGGGCACAACATATCCAACCGTTCATCGTGGTTGTGGTTGTCATACTCCTCCACTGAATTCTCTCATGTTGGACTGCTTGATTAAACTTAATAATGGAAACATGTGAGATAAAGAACAAGGCATTGAATATCAACACTGCTTGTAGCACTTACAATATCAGGGGTGGCAGCGAACTTATATTCCTCATATCGCAGGAAGCACAATTCCAACTGAATATGAGCTCCAATAGCGTTGGGGCAGTCTCGATGCGCGAGACAATCTTCAAAGATCATATCGTCTCTGTAGCAATCGAATACTTCTGGCAGTCCTGTTGAGAAACATCAATCCGACATTGTAAAATGTAACGAATATGTAGAGAATCGGCTTCTCCAGGAAGCAGAATTTTTGCCATAAAAATTAAACTTGGATAAAATAAACCTTGAGGCCTTTTGGCCTTGACCTTGGCACAATATAAATTGAATAAAAATTAATAACGGGGTCGTTTTCGACCATGCATGGAACTATGCATCCTTTCACTACGAGTTGTCAGCGCTCCATCCTGAGCTCGTACCCCAGCCACAGGTTTCATACCGATTTTATTTATTTATTTTTCTATGTGAATCGCCCAACCATTAAATAACACTACATTCGCTAGAATTGTGATTACAAAGTGGATTGATGAGGAATAAAATGCGGCCTTCTGTGTCAGTTTAGAGATACAGCTGCTCTGTCATTTAATCACAGACACAAAATCGATCCGTTCGCTTACACAACAATTGTAACAAATAAAGGAATAGAGCCCGTAAAAATAAAGACCGAAATTTCAATACTCCAAACCCCGTTGTCTTCCTCTCTAAAAACACCACCAAATCCCCAAGATTAAAAAGCTAATAGGCTAACTAATTCTCTCAACCTCGCTCTGCTACCAAAATGATCCAGCAAACTAACCATAGCGTCTGCACTTAATAAATTAACCCACATATAAACTAAATCGCTCTGCTACCAAAATAATGCAGCAAACTAGCCATAGGATCTGCACTTCATAAATTAACGCTTATAAACTAAATTGAAATCCAAATAATAAAAATTCACAAAAAAAAATAGAAATAATTAATTAATAAATAAAATATTTACAAGAGAATATTGGCCTATTTATTGGCTTCTCATTCCTCACTCTCACACACTTACACTTACATGCCCCATGGGCTTACCTAGATTTATACAAGTAGATCAAAACCCAAAGTAGATTCTAAATCCTTAACTAACTCCCACAATATCTCTCATGATCCATAAGTCTCTCACTTAATCCTTTATCTCTAGATAATATCCAACTAAACCACAATTCTCTCAATTCTTCCAAAATACTCTCGAAACTCTCTCCTATTTATAATAATTATCATTCTCTCCTAAAACTATAAGAAAATACAATAAATAATTAAATAATAACTTACCAAACTAACTCCTTTAGTAAATATTTAACCCTAGGTTAGAAGCACCTGTATCAACAAGCTTCCTCATGCTCTCCCCGCACTAGTTACAGATAAAGTGGTATTAGACGAGGTTGCTTACCAACTAACCACTGGATTGTCTAAGACTTTGGTGAAAGGCAAGAAAGGACCATGGCTTGTCTTCCCATTAGACATGGAAGCGTACACTCTCAAAATCTTTAAGGATGTAGAAGTGGTAACTGAAGACCTAAAACTCTTTCATTTCAATGAGTTGAGTTTCCACAAATATGACCCAAGAGGTATTTCCTTGGCACACTGCAAAACAATTGGGTTTGGTTGGGCTTATGCTGCATTCACCAATGAAGAGAAGGAAAAGATAAAAAAAAAAATGGCTATAATGCTTCCAGGGCATTGGAAAAGTTGTGCCACAATTTGAACTTGATACTCAATAAAGCATGAGCTTAGAATCTAGGGCAAACTTTCTCAAGAGGAAGCAAGGGCGGGAAACTGAAAAAGAAAAGTGGAAGAAGCAGAAAGCAGATAAGCAATAAGCCCAAAGGAAACAAGAGAAGAAACTAAGCAAAAGTAGTAAGAGGAAGAGGCTCGTAAAAAACAAGAAGAAGCTCAGCATAAACAGGTAGAGGAAGAGTTAAGGAAGAAATAAGAAGAAGAAGAAAACCTATTAAGGCAAAAGGAGGAGAAGAAAAGAAAAGAAGCCCAAAAAATAAAGAACGAAGAGGCGTCCAAGAAGAAAAAGGAAGAAGCAATGAAGAAATAGAGATAAGAGGAGGAGATCAAAAGGAAAATAGAAGAAGAACTAAGGAAAAGAGAATACAAATAAATCAGGAAAGAAGAGGAGGAAATGTTGAAAAATGTAACTAGGTTCAGTCTTCATAATGAGAGATTTAATCATGATTTTATATATTTAATGAAAAGAGAAAAATAAAATTTATTATTATGAGTCTTGAGGCATGGGTTTTATGCTCAAGAGAATTATTTTTATAGGTCAAAGCATCCATTGAGTGCTTCTAGGTTTGTCATAAAGTCATTGTCATGTATGAATGAACCATTTGGGCATATTACATATTGTAAAAAGAAATTTATTTGAGTCATTGTAAGAGTAAAAATACCCTCCAATACCTCGTCACAAGTGCTCAACAAGTCGGCCTTCAAAAAGGATCTATAGACCTATCTAGAAGGAGATGTTTTCCTATACATAATGACAAGTTAGCCTATTAACATGGGTGAATAGCCTGTTATATGAGAGAACACGGTCTCATTCAAGAAAGATGCAATCAAGCATCCATGTCAAAGAAAAGAAGTGTGAAAAGGAAGAAAAGAAGTCTATTGTGCAACGAAGGAAAAAGGGAGAAGAGAAAAGTCTTTAGGAAATGATTTTTGGCCAATTACCTCACACGTGTTACTAAAGCAGTGACGAATTGTAGATCTTGAAGGATCCGAATTATAGCATAAGAAAGGATCATTTTGCTAGCCAAATTCATAAGAATATGAGCCTAAGACAAGCGAACAAAAAGGCACAGAAATCTTCCTTTATCGTCTCACATGTGCAGCTATGGTTTCCGAAGCAAGGGTTGAAAGTTGCATAAGTTACAATCAGGTTGAAATTGCAGGAAAGTAGGACAAAATTGCAGTCAAGGTATTGAAAGGCTTAATTTGAAGACAAGGAAAGAGAAGTTAATTAGACTTGGAAAAAGAAGTAAGGTTCACTTGGTCTTAGAGAGGGTCTTGGTCAAGAGTCTAGGTCTTGGAATTCGTTAATTTAAGATTCTATAATAATAATAATTTTGTGGGTTTTCCTCTCAATATTAGAGAGGTTTTGGACCTGGTTGGGCACTTATATCTTGTGTCCTTTGTCTCATTGTTCTTTATGTTTTTATGGTTGTTTAATGAAGAGAACACAATATTAATTAAGCTAAAGAAGAACCTAATTAACAAAAGAAAAAAGTATTCACAAGTAGTTATCAAGAAAGAGAAATCATCCTTATCCTACTGCCCTAGATTTCTTAACATGGTATCAGAGCTAAGGTAACAAGTGAAACAAGGGAAGTTCAACAAGGGACATTCAAGGACCAAAGTTCTAGAATATTATCAAAGGCATCAATCATCGAGAATATCCTATCATCTTCACGGCATTTTGAGGACAATGATCACATAATCATCTTGAAGGAAGTCAAAAACCCTAGTTCGTTCAAAGAAGGCATCTACACTCAGAACATTAATGGGATCCTCACTCAATCATCACCTAAAATAAGGAGACCTCGAAGACCATATATATAATCAAGGAAAGGATACAAATTAAAGCATCTTGAAGTCTACTCATCTAAGGAAAACAAGATCAAAGGTTTTTCCATCATCATCAAGGATTCAAAGCGGTATTTTGAAGAAAGACATCCTCATCAAGAAGAAATCCTTTATTACCAATATCATCATCAAAATCAAGAAGGAAGTAGGTTGAAGGGGAGTATATTCACAAGTAAGTATATTAATGTCTACATATGAATCTATAATAATTTTTCAAGGAAATCATCAAGTTGGTTGGGGCTCAAAACTTTCTTGCATGGAAGAAGAGGACAGGCCTAAATATCATAGAAAATGAATTTATGGAACATGTTAAGGGCTCAATCGCTAAACCTCCAAAGGAATAATCTCAAGCTCATGCAAATTTCATGAAAGGGGAAGGGCGAGCTTAAAGGATTGTCATAGAATCTATCAATGACCCCTTCATTCCCCATGTATCAAAACTAGAAACATCAAAAGAAATATATGACAAACTTGTAGATTTTTTCTCCATAAGCACTCCAGGGGAAGTGACCTTGTTAAGACAAGAACTCTACAATATGAAGATATCAAAGGAAGAAGGAATAACCTCATACTTTATGAGGGTGTCTGAAATAAGAGACCAACTACAAGATTTGGGAGAGATAATGTCTAACAAGGAAATGACTATTATAGTGCTCAATGCATTTCCAGAGGAATGGGGTAACTTTACATAAGCATTAGTGGGAAGAAGGAAGCTACTCCATTCAATGATTTATGGTCACTATGCAAAATTGAAGAAACCAGGTTGAAATTAAAAAGTGATGTAGGATCAAAAGAGAAAACTCAAGCATATGTTGCCATGGCGAAGAGGAAAGGAAAATTTGGGAAATTTGGTCCTCAAAAAAGGAAGAAGAATATGGAGAAGGTTCAATGCTATGGATGTAAACAATATGGGAACTACAAGAGGGATTGTCCCAAACTCAAAAATGATAGTAAGAAAATAAGAAGAGAAGAATCACATGTCACCGAAGAAGTAGAAAATGTTGAAATGAAGAAATACAAGAAGGAAGAAGTAAAAGATCTCTACTATGATTGAGATAAGTCTTCTCCACCTAGTTCTTTTTAGTTCTTGTAAAATATGGCTATTATAGTAGGAATCATTAAAATCATGATAGGATGCATCATTTTAAAAGATGGAATCATAGGACCAACTGAAGCAAGAGCTCAAGACATCATCATAAGATTTTGAAAATGCAACAAGAAAATCCTAATTTAATTTTTTCCTTGAATTAAATTAAGAATAAAATTGTAATTCCACATCACATGAAAACTTGTATTAGTTATCTAAGTTAATTTGACTTAGTTGGATGAATTAATTCAAGTTGAGGGTCTAGCTTGAGTCATGTAGAGCATCTCCTACTTTATAATATCCATGGTTGAGTTTATTTTGATTTGTAATTAATTAATTCAATTTAACAAAGTTAAAGTCAGTTAAACTAGTTCCAATTGTTGGAGGAACTAGTGGGAGGTCTAGGAGTGGGGTGTTGCCTGTAGTGATCAACTAGTTAATTGATGATTCACTCATAACTAACTCATGCATGTCAGATATGAGAGTTACCTAGTTGAGAGTTCATGGAAAGTGTATTATCAGTTGTATAATCATCTGAATTGTACATTTGGTGCATGCAATTAGAGGAAGTCCTATGAGGATTTCATAATTCAAAATGAGGAATTTCCCTAATAAATAGGGGGGCTAATTCCCAAGCAAACAATGCATTGAAATAGGTACTTGGAAAAGAATAAAATTGGTTAATTGTTGGCATGTTCTTGTCTAGGAAGTTGTGAGACATATAGAGATAGTGTAGAAGTTGCTCGGCCTCAAAGTATTATAATATTCTCATATTTTCTGACTAATGCAATACGCATATAGCAGGGGTTTTTAGTTGCGGTTTTCCCTAGGAAATCATTGTGTAATGTGTTGATTGAATTCTTTCTCTTGTATGCTTCGTGATTTTGCAATCATTTAATTGTTTATGTTGATGAGTAGAGTAGATTCAAGTCTATTGTTTTAGTAAATTACGCAGTTTGAATCTACAAGGAATTTCTACATGAGAAGCTTGAAAGATAGCTAAAGTAGAATTATATGACAAGCATCATTAGAAGGAACTAGATCTTGGTAACCTCACTAGAATCATAAGTAGCACTTATGGGTAGAAGTAATCAATCTAGTATAAAGCTTATCATACATTATTGGGAAGGATCATCTGCAAGATGAGGATAATCAAGATCCTCTATTGGAGTTTTCATTAGAAGGTTAATCTCTTAAAATATGTTTTGCTAAGAATTCCACTTGGGATGGGATTCATTTTTTATAAGAATTGTGGTATGTGGACAAACGAATGCAGAACGTCATGAAAGATGATTGAAGCACTCTCAATAAAGGACGGAAAGCTATTGAAGAAAGTCTAGATGACCAAAGAAGAAAAGAGGTAGGTATTCATATGTTCAATGATTCAAGTCATGTTGTTATATCATTGCAGATAGTAAGGATGCATGTTCTACATCATTAGCATGATTGAGGGAAAATGATATTTTTCATGAAAAGGATGCATAAAGGCATCAGTCACATATTAACTAGATGAAATCAACATAATATGTCCTCATATGGAATATGAGGTGGTTGACAAAAATGAAGGAACTATGATTGGGAGTTCCTGGGAAGTAATATGTGAATAAAGAGAAAAGAAGAGATCGTGAAAAAATGCAACTATGGAGAATGTAATCTACATCCTATGACTAGAATAATTGACTATGATATCTCCATGGGAAAGATATGAAGACCTTGGAAAATTTTGAAAAGAAAGAAGACCCTTGAAAAATGAATATCTTGGATATGTGTTAATATGAATGCAGGATGTTGATGTTGCAACAAGAAGATGTCATGATAAAGGGCCATAAAAAAAGGTAATTTTTTATTTGATGCTCATTTCTGATTTTTGAATAATGTCTAGAAGGGATAATACAGGGCTACCAAAAGAAGTGTGGATGTCATCTATAACTAGTACTCATGTCGTGGATGAAATATCCTAAAGGATACATGATGTGGAAAAGGTAGCTATATGAGGAAAATCTAAATATGGTCTAATGAATCGCTTTCCGATAAAAGGAAGAAATACATGACTACTCTGATTTGAGAAGAAAAGTGATGGATGGTCGATGCCCTACAAAGAAGTCCCAAATATGAAGGATTCACAATGTTAAAAATAAAATCCATGACATCAAATGGAGGAGCACTACAAGCAGTTGAAGGTCCCATGATCTCCACCAATGAATAAAGAGTTGTTTCTGGAAACAGGTCCATAGTTAAGAGGGGGCCTGGAAGCAAGTTTCTAACTTGGTAACAACTTGGAAGCAAGTCCCTAAGATAAGAGGGAGCTTGGGCACATTCATTTTATAGGTATGGGTACATTTCTTCATTGGAGTGGGTATATCTTCCCTAGTTGAGAGGGATAGATAGACATGTCATTCTTGTCTTCACTTGGGAAGAAAGAATGGAGGATTGGGTAAGCATTTGGCATCCGATACTCTTTGAGAATGTGGTAGGAAATCCAAAATAAGAGTAGTTGTAAAGGACTGATATTCTTTGAGGATTGGGAATCCAAGACACCCAGGTGGGGTATGTTCCTTGAGAGACAATGATGAAGGTGTCTATAAATCGTTGATCTCGCCATCATTGTGCTGTTATATTGTGGAGAGATATAGTTGTTATTCAAGGCCTTGCTAAGTGACAATGCTGGACTATATAATGTTATACGAATGGGTTACCAATCTGACTCTTCTTATGAGAAATATTCATATTGAGAATGTCCAAATACCATGTATGGATTATGAATACCTCCCTTGGAGCGTTTAAAAATGTAACTAGGTTTAGTATTCATAATAACAGATGTAATCATGATTTTATGTATTTAATGAAAAGAGAAAAAAGAAAAATATTATTATGAGTCTTGATGCATGGGTTTCATTCTCAAGAGAATTTTTTTTATAGGTCAAAGCACCCATTGAGTGCTTCTAGGTTTGTCACAAATTCATTAAGTCATTGTCATGTATGAATGACCCATTTGGGGATGTACATATTGCAAAAAGAAATTTATTTGAGTCATTGTAAGAGTAAAACAACCTTTTAAAGGGAGATATAGACCTATCTATAAAGAGATGTCACCCTAGACATAATGACAAGTCAGCCTATTTTCATGGGTTAAGATCCTATATATATGAAAGAACTCGACCTCATTCAATAAGGATGCAATCAAGCATCCACGTCAAGGAAAAGAAGTGCAAAAAGGAATAAAAGAAGTCTCTTGTATAGAGAAGGACAAAAGGAGAATAGAGAAGTCTTTAGGAACTATTTTTGGGCCAATTACCTCACATGTGTGGCTGCATCTTGGGTTTCTACAGTGAGGAGTTGCAAACCTTGAAGGAACTGAATTATAACATAAGGGAGGATCATTTTGCTAGAAAAATTCACAAGAAGATGAGCCCAAGAAGAGCAAAGGAAAGAAGGCATTGAAATTTGCCTTTATCATCTCACATGTGTAGCTAGGGTTTCTGAAGCAAGGGATGAAAGTTGCAAAAGTTGTAGGAAAGCTGAAATTACAGGAAGGTAGGACAAAGTTACAGTCAAGGTATTGAAATGTTGAATTTCAAGACAAGGAAGAAGCAGCTAATTAGACTTGGAAAAAGAAGGAAGGTTGACTTGGTCTTGGAGAGGGTATTGGTCAAGAGTCTAGCTCTTGGAATTATTCAATTGAAGATTCTATAGGAAGAAGAATTGTGGGTTTTCCTCTCAATATTCGAGAGGTTTTGGCCCTGGATGATCACCTATATCTTGTTTTGATGGTTTTTTATGAAGAAAACACAATATTAATAAAGCTAAAGAAGTACCTAATTAAGAAAAGTAAAAATTATTCACAAGCAATTATCAAGAAAGAGAAAGAATCCTTATACTACTTCCCTATATTACTCAATAGGAAGGAAGATGAAGAATCTAAGCAGCAACAAAAAGCCTCAGCCAAGCAACTCAAGCAATATCTACTTGTCAAAGAATAGGAAGATAAATCATTAGAAAATAGCCAGTCAAAGGGCTCAGAAATGTAGTTGGAGTTGCTCAATTTGAACATCCACCTCTACTCCTATCATTGGTGGGAATTTCACATTTTAGCAATTAGGTATTACAGAGGAAGAGGTATTGGATATCTCTAGACTTACCTTTGACCAAGTTCAATGCAAGATCATGAAAGAAAGGCGCAGATTCTTGGCAAAGAACTCGATAAATCCCATATCGTTTTTCATGGAAAGGGAGATAGTCATGAACACCACAATGAACCCTCAGATGATAGCTTCCATGGGGACCACTTTTGTAACTGCTACGGAATTGAATATAATGTTGGAAATACTAAGAGGGGGTGAATCAGCGTTTATTTTCAATCGTTATTTTTACCAGTTAGATCACTTATAATTAGAACACAAAATGAATGACATGAATAAATACTTTTATTAATCAAGAATAACGAGAACTTCAATCCTCTTTACAATCAATCAAGTACAATAATAATTAGGGCTCCAACCCTAGATGAAGACACCAATCTCCAATCCACCATGCTCCAACTTATATTTTTCCAAGCACCGACTTGGACTTCATGAGGTTCCAACCCTATCTTCCCAAGGCACCAACCTTGTCCCTATGAGGCTCCAACCTCTAGGGTTCCAACCCTTTCACTGGTACAGGCTCCAACCTAGTCTTCTTGAGGACTCCTATCCTCTATGGCTTTGACCCAATGCTTCAATTCATCAATATATGTTTAATGATTTTTCACAGCTCCCAATATCTTGTGCAACGAGCCCTGACAAATTCTTCACATTCATCTTCAACAATTCCCTCACTTAATCTGCAAATTACTTGATCAATGACAACTTTGTCTTCTTACAAGGTGTCACCACTACTCTTCATGATACCCACACAAGGTTTTTAAGATTACATCATGAAGGCGTTCAATAGTAAATCATGGTGCCTTCAATAATGTCTCCAAGAAGCTTCAATTCAGCTACTATAGGGTCTTCAAGAGGTTGTTGAGGGCTGCTCTTCAATTAGCCTTCTCTGCTCCAAAACTTCCCTTCAAAAGGTAAGGCCAACAAGACCAACAAGTCTGCTTCAATAAGGCTTCTTCATGATCACTGCAAAATTGTCTTCAATGGTATTCTAACAAGGTTTCTCAAAGCTTCAACAATGCTCCAAAAGGAGTTTTCAATGGTGCTTTAAGATTTCCTTAAAAATGTTGTTGTCGACTTCAACAAAGCTTCACAAATGCTTCAACAATGCTCCAATTCCCTTCAACAAGATGCTTCAACAATGACTTCTAAAGATGCTTCAAAGTGTCATAAGGGAAACTTAATACAAAAAGTCAGTCACTATCCTTTGGCAATGGACACAGATATAATCCACTTGGTGTCACTACGAAACTGTCATGTCATAATATGTGCACCATATTTCACTATTTATTTACTTACAAGTACAATGATAAAAAAAGTTATGTCAATTATTCCACAGGAATGTTCTTTGGTCTTCCAAAGCTAGTTGTCCAACTTCAGGTCTGAGGTACTTTGTATTATTACCATAGGTTTGAGTCTCTTCACAGTTTAGCAATTTCTTGATGGTAATCTATATGTCTGAGATAGATAGGTCTGCAATCCTTCTTCAATTCTGAGGTGTGGTATGTCTCAGCTTTCATTCAAGGTTTGAGTTGCGACTGTTCATAGATTCACATAGTCTTCAATTCGAGCCTGAGATAAGGCCTTCTCTACGGGTCGAAGTCTACAGCCATGAGGTGTCTGCCCACAGGGAAAAAATTGTAGGCCTAAGAAGTTGTCTGAAATTGCAGTTTGTAACAGGAATGTAATCTGAGTTGCAAAGGTGAAGTCATCCACAAATTCCTGTCTAAACCTAAGACTATTCACTAGTCTTTAATATGGTCATAGATAAGTACGTTGAGCCCTCAACAATTTGAATTTAATGTCACAAGTGTTTTGGAGCTTTTGTAGTCTATTTCTTGATATTTAAATGATAACCCAATCACAGAAAATTATCCCAAACAGAAATCATAATGTCCTCCTCGGCTTCCTGTCTTATCTATGTGCTTCTTCACTAAATTGCGGTCCTCTAATTCTCTCAAATGATCACCAAAATAATTGAATGAAATAAATGAGCTTAGGTTTGTATTTATAGTGGTTTGTCCTCGACGAAAAGATGTGATGGTTGGAGAATAAGCTGACATGAGAGCCAACATGAATGAAAGCCGACCTGCAATATATTATATTCATTTTGTTGTGGTTTTGTAGCTGGGTTTTAATACTTATAACATGGTTTTTATTTCAAGGTTGACTCCAAATTGCAAGGGGGATATATATCACGTAGTGGATGTATCTCCTTGTATTCTTAATATGTTTTAAACAATCATAGCCATAACTTAATTCACCTATATCCCGACTTATGGTTTCTAGATTTGGTCTTCATGTTAGGGTTTATTATGATATGATTAGGGAATAGATGATTAGGGCATAGGATGCTATTTATGAAAAGGATGTGGATGTGAAGGTCATCTTTACATGCAAGACATAGGCTAGGGTTAGGTGCCTATGAGGGTTTCATGGAAAAGGCTCCTTCATTAATCATAATGCAGTATTAAATCATGCATCATCATATGAATCATTACATCATGCATCATTAGATCATGCATTATTATATCAAGATAGGGATATAAATGTAGCTAGGGATATGCATCATCTTCATGCTTAGGGGATTCACCTAGGGTTTGCTAGGGCAACATCATGTATCACAAGAATATTTTCCATCTCCAACAATTCCATATTAACATCAATGACAACCTTGACCAACAGTCTCACCCTTTGTCATTGATGGCAATATTCTTTCCCTTACAATAATTCATGCCCCTTTTACATCAATGGCAAATGGGGTGCCCAAGTACTCCCCCTATCAAGCTACTACTTGATATGTTGCTCCATCATATTTTCTTCATCAATGATAATTATCCATGATAGATATTTTTCTCCCCCTATGATGGTGCTCTTCTTTAATGTAATTTCTCTCCCTAAGTATTTGCATGCCTTCATGGAAATGGATGAGGTAGTTTATCAACCAACTTCCCCTGCCTACATAAGTTCCTCTAGTTCTTCCTTTTTCTCAAGATAGGAAAGATGGTTGCCTTAGAAGATATCTTGCACCCTTCATGATTTTCTTCAATGGAATTATTCCCGAGAGATGATCTATCAAGATTTTCCATGTGTGACTCATCAAGGATATCATAGGGCTCTTCATTGATAGTTTTTGCAAGAATATTCAAGAATCACAAGCTCCCCCTAATAATATGCATCGTATATTTTTTTGTAGAATTTCACCATAAAAACTTGGAATATATACACCAAAGATGTACTTATCATATCAACAACATGGGTTGATGCCTTGAGTTTTCAAGACATTTTCTGATCCAATTTGCTTCCTTCTCCATACTTGTGTAACTTTATTTTCTTGCTTGGTAGACATGTTTTTAGCTTGTTTAGGGACCTGAGTCAAGTTACAATCACAAGCCATATGTCCAATGTTATGACAATTGAAGCATTTAGTTTTGTACATAAATGAGGAAGCATAATTTCTTCTTGCAAAGTTGCTTCTAGGAAACTGATGGGGACCATTATATTTGTCCTTATAGTATGCCCTACAATCCTTTGCCTTGTGCCCAAAATTTGTACAAGAATAGCAATAACTAAAAATTTACTTTGGTCCCTGGAGGATGGAGATTGCCTTGATGTACTTCTAGAGTCATTTTGCCTTGGGACCATTTGATGATATCCATTTCCTCTTGCATCTTTGACACCATCTACATATCTTCTTGGAGGAGGATTTCTTCCAACGTCATGTTGACTCCTCTCCTTGCTTTGTTGGAACTGGGGGCATCAATTTCTTCCGAGCTTCTCCACATCCTTGTTATTTGAAGCATTAGGGTTTGCATCATTACTATTTGAGGTTTCACCTACATAACCAAGACCTGATTTATCAAGAGGATATCTTTGATGACTTCGGATGTCATCTAGGGTTTGCGAGCTCTTTAGACTCTTGTTCAAATGATCAACTTCTTTTCTTAGGAGATTAATTTCTTCTTTCATCATCTTGCATTCTTCATCCTTTTTTTCTAGGTGATTCTCCATTTCTTCCTTCATCTTGGTTGCTTCACATGATTGGGCCTTAAGTGAGGTGATTTCTGATTTTAATTTGGTGATGTCTTCATCCTTTTCTTCTAGTTAGCATGTCATGGAATTTCTTTATTTTTCTACTTCATCGACTTGTCCTTCTAAGATGGTCAAAACTTCCATCACCTTGTCATCTCCTTGTGCTTGTTTATTTGCTTCCTACATAGTCCCAAAGTATCCCACTTACAACAAAGAAATGTATTCCATTGTGTAGGCCTGTCCTCAATGGAAGCATTACATTCAGGGGAAGGAAACAATCATTCCAGAGACCACTGATCCCTGCAATTCATACAGACACAAGGGAAGTTGTAGAATGATCGCCATCAGAAATGGTCTACATACCTGCAATAATTCCATTTGAACATTAAGTACTTCGTCGTGGCTGCATCTTTACGAGAGAAATCCAAAATTTGGAAACACATACCAAACACTCATGGAAGGTAAGCAAGTTCAAAATTTTCACCTCTAGGATGCACTGTTATGCCACCTGGAACACATATGTGTTACTTTAAGCGAGCGTGCCAAGATGATTTGGGAGGCACAATCTAGTCGGGTCGCTGGACATTTCAGAGTAGAGAAAACAATGGTAGTACTGCAAAATTATTTTTATTGGTCGAACCTTCGTCACGATGTTGGGAGGTACATTAAATCCTACATTCCCTGCATCATTGCCAAACCAACCATAAAAAAAAGGCCTATATACTCCTCTGCATACTCCTAGTCGACCTTGGGAATCTATCTCCATGGATTATATGTCAAGCCTCACCTATACTAGGCACGGTAATGACTTTGTTTTCATGGTCGCTGACATATTCTCTAAGATGGTCATTATGGAGGCATGTAAGAAAAGTATCACAGTAGAGGCCACTGCTAAGATCTTCTTTAAGTGAGTGTGGGTACACTTTGGGATCCCACTGTCCATTGTCTCTGATTGGGACAACAAATTCCTAAGTGCATTTTGGTCAAGTCTTTAGTCAATGCTGGATACCAAACTCATTAAGTCCACAACTTTCCATCCCCAAACTGATGGCAAAACCGAAGTCATCAACGGGGTGATCATACACATTTTGCGGGTGTACAAATCGAAGCATCCACACACATGGGATGAGAGCCCCCCTTATGTCTAGAACAACTACAAAATATCTCTCCACAACTGAACGGGCCACAACCCCTTTCAGGTAAGGCTGGGACTTCAACCATTATGTCCCATTGATGTGGCCATACCATTTGCAGCTACTCAGGCAGATTCGACTTATGTTTAGTCCAAAGCTGATAGGGCTAAAAGCTTCATTGAGTGCATTCGACACATCCGCCAGCAGATCCATGATATATTGGACAAAGCCAATGCTAAGTACAAGTAGCGCCATGATTAGAATCGGGTGCCACACAAGTTCTAGGTGGGCAACAAAGTTTGGCTACATTTGGAGAAGAAGTTCCTCGCTAGACCCCACCACAAGCTTTGCCCGCTCTGATATGGGCCATACACCTTCACCAAGGCTGTAGGGGACAATTCCTTTGAGCTTAAAATTCCACAGTTCCTTTTTTTGCACCCAATGTTCAATGTAGACCGCATTTGGCCATACTTTCCACCATTGTTGGACACATCTGACGTTGCATAACAACTCACACCCACAGAGATAAACCCAGACTGCATGGAACATGCCACAACTGATCAAATCATGGACATGCTTATCATGAACACTCGCCAACGAAAGATCCAACTATATTGGGTTGTCAAAGTTGGCCAACTCCTTCACCAAGGCAAGTGGCTCACGAGGGACCAAGTTTAGCAGAAGTTTCCCCATCTCATGGAGGCACTCAAAGCAATGGAGACAATTGCTTCCTAAGGGGGGAGGAATGATCCAGGTGGATATTATTGGCCACTCAGCTATTCTACTTGGACCCCAAAAGAATAATGGACACTGAAAAACTAATCTTTCAGTTTTTCAGTGTCCATTATTTTTTTGGGGTCCAAGTGGAATAGCAAGTGGAATCAGTTTTTCAGTGTCCATTATTGTTTTTGGGTCCAAGTGGAATAGCAAGTGGAATAGCCGAGTGACCAATAATATCCACCTGGATCGATCAGTTTTTCGGTGTCCACTATTGTTTTGGGGTCCAAGTGGAATAGCCAAGTGGCCAATAATATTCACCTGGATCATTCCTCCCCCCTTAGGAAGCAATGGTCCCCATTGCTTTGAGTGCCTCCATGAGATGGGGAAACTTCTGCTAAACTTGGTCCCTCATGAGCCACTTGCCTTGGTGAAGGAGTTGGCCAACTTTGACAACCCAATATAGTTGGATCTTCCGTTGGCGAGTGTTCTTGATAAGCATGTCCATGATTTGATCAGTTGAGGCATGTTCCATGCAGTCTGGGTTTATCTCTGTTGGTGTGAGTTGTTATGCAACGTCATATGTGTCCAACAATGGTGGAAAGTATGGCCAAATGCGGTCTACATTGAACATTGGGTGCAGAACAAGGAACTGTGGAATTTTAATCTCAAAGGAATTGTCCCCTACAGCCTTGGTGAAGGTGTATGGCCCATATCAGAGCGGGCAAAGCTTGCGGTGGGGTCTAGCGAGGCACTTCTTCTCCAAATGTAGCCAAACTTTGTCACCCACCTAGAACTTGTGCGGCACCTGATTCTAATCATGGTGCTACTTGTACTTAGCATTGGCTTTGTCCAATATATCATGGACCTATTGGCGGATGTGTCGAATGCGCTCAATCAAGCTTTTAGCCCTGTCAGCTTCGGACTAAACATGAGTCGAATCTGTTGAGTAGATGCAAATGGTATGACCACATCAATGGGACATAATGGTTGAAATCCCAACCCTACCTGAAAGGGGTTGTGGCCTGTTCAGCTGTGGAGAGATCTTTTGTAGTTGTGCTAGACATAAGGGGGGCTTTCATCCCATGTGTGTGGATGCTTCGAGTTGTACATGCGCAGAATGTGTATGATCACCCTATTGACTACTTCAGTTTGGCCATCAGTTTGGGGATGGAAAGTTGTGGACTTAGTGAGTTTGGTATCCAGCATTGACCAAAGACTTGACCAAAATGCACTTAGGAATTTGTTGTCCCAATCAGAGACAATGGATAGTGGGATCCCAAAGTGTACCCACACTCACTTAAAGAAGATCTTAGGAGTGGCCTCTACTGTGATACTCTTCTTACATGCCGCCATAATGGCCATCTTAGAGAATATGTCAACGACCACGAAAACACAGTCATTACCACGCTTAGTATAGGTGAGGCCTGACATGTAATCCATGGAGATAGATTCCCAAGGTCGACTAGGAGTACGCATAAGAGTATATAGGCCTTTCTTCTTGATGGTTGGTTTGGCAATGATGCGGGAAATGTAGGATTTAATGTACCTCCCAACATTGTGATGAAGGTTCGGCCAATAAAAATAATTTTGCAGTACTGCCATTGTTTTCTCTTTTGAAATGTCCAACAACCCGACTATATTGCGCCTCCCAAATCACCTTGGCATGCTCGCTTAAAGAAACAAATATGTGTTCCAGGTAGCATAACAGTGCATCTTGGAGGTGAAAATTTTGAACTTGCTTACCTTCCAGGAGTGTTTGGTATGTGTCTCCAAATTTTGGATTGTTGTCATAAAGATTCAACCACCTCGAAGTCTCGTGCCCACATGAGTCGAGAACAGTGATCAACGCAATCACTGGTGGTTGGCTGAGGCAGTCTGCAACATTATTAGTCTTACCCTTCTTGTACTTAATGTTCAAATGGAATTATTGCAGGTATGCAGACCATTTCTGATGGCGATCATTCTACAACTTCCCTTGTGTCTGTATGAACTGCAAGGATCAGTGGTCTGTGTGAATGATTGTTTCCTTCCCCTAAATGCAATGCTTCCATTGACGACAAGCCTGCACAATGGAATACATTTCTTTGTTGTAAGTGGGATACTTTGGGAATATGTCTGGAAGTGTATCACTATGGTAAGCCATTGGATTCCCCTGCTGAGTAAGAACTACACCAATAGCATAGTCGAAGCCGTTTGTCTCAATCTCAAATGGTTACTACAGGTCTGATAATGTGAGCACTGGTGCAGAGAACAGGCAATGATTCAACTCGAAAAACGCCTTATGTTGGGTTTCGGACCAAAGAAACTTTTATTTTGCTTCGTCCTTGGTTACTTGACTTAAAGGCCAAGTGATATGAGAGAACCCCAACATGAACCTATTGTAGAAATTGGCAAGACCCAAAAAGTTGCAGAGCTTTGTTAGAGTGGTTGGGGTTGGCCGATCCCGAATGACTTGTATCTTGGCTAGGTCCACATGCACACCCTGCTCATCAATGATGTACCCTAGATATTGAACTTGGGTCATGCCAAAAGTTCATTTCTCCAAATTTGCACACAATTTGTGTTGTAGAAGGGTTTGAAGCACCTGATGAATATGGTAAAGGTGCTCCTCCCAACTCTGGCTGAATATCAAGATGTCATCTAAATACACCACTACGAATACGTTGGTGAAGGGTCTCCATGTGTCATCCATCAATCTCATGAAGTTTGTGGGGGCATTCATCAACCCGAAAGGCATGACCAACTATTCGAAAAGGCCCTCCTTGGATTTGAAGGTAGTCTTCCACACATCGGAGGGTTTGATAGGCACCTAGTGATAACTGAACTTCAAGCCAATATTGTTGAAATATTTGACCCCTTTGAGTTGGTCCATAAGGTCATAAATTTGTGGGATTGGGTAACTATTCTGGAAAGCGATCTTGTTCAGTGCCCGATAGTCAATACAAAGTCTTTAAGTCTCATCCTTCTTCTGTACCAATATAATTGGGCTCCCACGAGGTGATGAGCTTGGCCTAATGTGCCCTTTCTGCAACAACTCCTGAATCTTCATCTTGATCTCATCGTTCTCCATAAGAAAACATCAATAAATCGGTCCATTGGGTAGTGGGGCGCCCGAGGTCAGATCGATGGAGTGCTTGACCTAACAATGTAGAGGCACCCTTGTATGTGAGGTGAAAATGTCCTTGTACTCCTCCACGACCTTGTCCATCTGTTGTTGTTGTGCGGAGGAGCCTTGTCTGGAAGTCGTGGCCACAACTTTCTTCTTTCCCTAAGGGCGAATCATAAGGAAAACAAATTTCTTGGTCTGGGAAATGATCTTATTGCATTGCAATGATAAAAGAGATGGTAGTAGGTGGGGCTACCTTTAGTATCATGTACAACTTATTGCCCAAAGTAATAATCACAGAGAGAGGTCTAGACTCATATGCAGCAATGTCGCTTCCATAAGTATGGTTGTCCTAATAATAGATCACAAACTTCAAGATGAGCAACATCACACAGTACCTCATCTATGAAAGGTTTGATGTTGTAGGGAAGGCGACACTGTTGGCTGATGCCGATATCTCGTCCTTGGTGAAGCCATCCAATGGTGTATGGTTGCGGATGTGTTATCATCGATAGGCCCAACCACTTCACGACCTCTACTAAAATGAACTTATTTTGGTTTTCGCTGTCGACAATGAACTGCAGCGAAGAACCTTTCACCCACATCTATGAGTGGAAGAGGCATTCCCCATCCTCTGGATCTTCATGCTCATTCTTCTGGATCTTGGTGGTGGCCACAGTGGCACTGGACTCCGTATCAATGGTCTACTTCCTTTTTTCATTCCCCTTGTTGTGTTCTGACTCAGAGTCAGAACATGTGTCTAATTCGTAAGCCTTCAGCTCGGCCACCAGTGACTACTTGGCCAAACACCCACTTGCATTGTGAGTGGAGCTCTTATGGAACTCACACCATTTTCCCATGTCCTCCTTTGTCTTTGTGGTGTTGTTCTTTGCTTGTGGCTTCGGCGGGTTGCCCTGGGTCGCCTCGCCTTGGCTTTAGCCTTTTCTCTGTGGTTTGGGGGTGCCTTTTCCTTGCTTTGGATTCGCAAATCTAAAGTCTCACTTCTTTTGTTTAAACTTCTACTCAATCTTGACAATGTATCAGTATGTCGTATTGAGAGAGGAAATGTCCAGGAACTCCATCTCGTCCTTGATGTACTTATGTAGACAGTAGTTGTTGTACTTGAGTACCAAATGCTATTCAGAATCCTTGATACCCAACTTCATGTAGAGGGTTTGGAAAATATTTGTGAACTCCAGCACATCTTGGTCCCTTCCCTTCCGTAGCATGTTCCACTTTATGTATTTATCTTCATAGCTCCTGACAAGGTAATAGTGTTTCTTGATAGCATCTCGAAAACAATCCCAAGTGGGTGCGGCTAAAAACAATGAGGATTCCCTCTCATCCTTTTGTTCATAGTAGTTTTCCCACTAGTCCTTAACGTGTGGGGGGGGAATTGAGAAGTGCAAAAGTAATATTTTCCCAATTGGAAAATGCATGAATTGAAAAATATCCTTCCAACAGATTCAACCATTTATCTACGACGTTTGCATCTATCTAGCCCTCAAATATGGGAATATCAAAGTTAGCTTGTACCTTAAAATGAGTGGCGCCTCCAGAGTGGCTGCTGAATGAAGATGCGTCGCTTATGGGTAGTCGTCGAAGGATCTGGGAAAATTTATCCATCATCACATTTCTTTGTTTCTCGAGGGCTTCCTCGAGCAATATTTTGAAAGAATCTCTTACCCCCGCGTCTTCCTTTTCTTCCACCATGGGAGGTCGTCGGGGTTTGCGAGGCTGGTCTTGCAAAGGTTCAACCAGATCGAGCCCTAACTATTTATACGCTGACCTCGTTGGGGACATGCAAAGAAAAATAGAGAAAGAGAAGATTGCTCGAATACTACTGATCCAAACTTAAACGAGAATGCAACAAATTACACATATAACTATAAATACAGAAATGCAGCAAAAATAACACTTCATTTCATTAATATCATAATACTGAAATATGCTTACAAAGAGAATGGAAATAAACTAGCTATGAGAAGATATGTGGCAGCTACATGCCTCTGAATTATGTTACAATGAGGCTCAAAGGCCTATTTATTATTGAGAAACAATGGAAACCCCTAAACATCTAAAAACCTAACCCTAGGAGATGAAGCACCAAAATTGTGGGCCCCATTTGGGTAAATTGATACATCAACTTCCAGGGGTCGTAACTTTGGCATACGATCTTCGTTTGGCTATCATAATACCTTGCTTCGAATATCTAAAAGAGGCCAAAAACAAACTAGCAAACCAGTTTGGAATATTTTTTGTCTCTTCGTTTTTCATAAAAATGTTGTCCAGGGCCTCAAAATGGCTCTGGCAGTTCAGGACCCGAAAAACTGCCAAAAATACTAAATTGTGCTACAATTAAGGAAACCAAAACACTGAAAGAGACAGTGTTGGGGGTCCAAGTGGAATAGGTAGGTGGACACCAATGTCCACCTGGATCACACAAGGTGACTTCCTTTTTCTTTGCTTTATCCAATTGATTTGTCATGGATATGACTTCTTCATGATGCATTTTCTTGTTTTGATTAAATTTATCCATTAGCTTGGTGAGCTCCTCATCTTTCCTTGAACTTGAAGCTTGAAAATGTCAACTTCATTCCTTGTCTTATCAAGGTCATGGTCACCATCTTGTGCTTGCTTCTTGAACTCCTCATTTTCCTTTTTCGAACTACTAATCTCTTCTAAGGTAGCTACAAGTTTTACCTTGAGACCATTTTCAATTTCTTCATTTTCTAGGTCCTCGATATTTCTTTCTTCATTCTTGTTTTCAACTTCCTTTATGGTTCTAGATTTCCTTCTTACTTTCTGTCATCTTTATGAATAGAGGTCATGGTCAATGCTCCTTTTGAGTGAAGCTCTTGAAGTTTGTCTGACATACCTTTGTCGATGAACATTTCTCCACTTTGGCCCTTATATGATCTGGTAGCCCACTCAAGATTTCTTTTAATTCCCTTACATTATACTCCTTGGATTCTCCTTTCATTGTGATTTCAGTAATCATCAATTTCTAGGCTTCAAAATCTTGACCCATTAAGAAATTTTTCATTCTTTCCTTCCACATATCAAAGTTTCAATTGAACAACGGAGCATTACCAATTTGATTAACTTCTACTTTCATGGAGCTTTGTCATTTGTGTTCTAAGGATCTACCTTCAAGTTATTAGGATCTGAGTGAAGGCACTGGGTCTGATACCAATTGTTGGGAATCATGATTGTCATCAGACCAAAGCCCGCAGGTGTTAGTCAATGATCGCATCGCCAGAGATAAGGATCCATGAGAGGCAGTTAATCCATGTCGCAAAACACACGGGAAGTGTCATTTTATCCAATGTCCAACATATAAATCGATTGACCAAGGAGAATGAAGATTCGAAGGCAAAGATGGTCACCTCTGAGCAAAGGATTCTACAATTACAGAATGAGAACCAAGATTTTTTCATCTCCCACTCCCAAAGCAAGGACTTGCAAACATCCATCCTAGAAGAAGTTAAGATACTAAAAGAAGTGATGGATCCAGTTTATTATAATGAGATGATGACAATGCATAAATTTATGGCTCCATTCCCAAGCCTGCAAAGTGAATCAAAAGATAGGGGAATGATGATCAAAATAGCCACCTCAATAGTTGATCACATATATGAATGGACCAACAAGTACCCTAATGCACCTGAAGAGATTTCAAGGAAAAATTGGATAATAGTAGAGAATTATAAGGTGGCTATATGTATCAAGATGCGATCACATGATAAGTTAAGCAAAGACTTAGGCAGGGTAATAGCCTCATATAATACTTTGCATGGTAAGCTAGAATATCTTGTCAAGATGCATAAGAAACTTTCCATTGGTGCATTAGGCGAAACAAGATCAAAAGAATAATTCAAACAAGAGCTTCAAGCATTCATGGATCCCACTAGACAACCTACTACAAGAGACGATTTGGAGCTATGAAAGAAGTGAGTGTGTAATATATAGTTAAGCCTATGAGGTTGTACACAAAGCTCATGGCGTTGCCAAACTAGGTATGAACTAAAAATCCAAATTTGATACATGATGCACTAAAATTCCTTACAAGGCATGGATATGAGCTACAACACAAAATCTTGACACTTGCAGGTGAATACAGGCTATGGAAAGCATACCTAGTTCAATATTTGCAAGCAAATATTCCAAATCTCTCCATCACTAGACTAGCTAATTAAGAATGCTTTAGTAATTTGTATTTTGGTTAACAGTGAATTAGAAGTTAAATCAAAGAGTCACATGGAATGTGAAAGGTCATAGGGAAGTTGAAGAGTCATGAGGGTAGATGGAGAATCTTTCACTAAATTATAAAATCTTGTAAGATCTTGGCAAATCTTTTACTAAATAATAAAACATTGTGAAGTCTTGGCGAATGTTTTGTTAAAGTATGAAACCATATATGATAATAAGAAAACATATTCATTAAACTGTAATATACTAACATACATGTTTGAGAAAAAAAACATAATTTTATCTTCCTACAAACAATGTTCGAGTTTTAGTGGCCGTGTTTGTCATGGTTGTTACAATAACTCTTTCATATCCTTCTATTAGTTTTGATAATATTCCACAACAAAGTTCTTGTAGGTGTTGATTTTGACAACGAGTTCTGTCAAGGTAGGAGAGATTAATCTTTTCTCTACAACTTTTTTCAAGCTACCACTCTTTTCAAGTTATCAAATTTCTTTCTTATTCCATAGACTCCAACTGCAAGATAAGAAAAAACACATCAAGTTTGTTTACCCCAACACACCAACAAGTAGCAAGCCCCAATTATATTATATAAGAAATTATTAGGTATCCCAAGCGCTTGAAGGGAATCTAATTGAAAGAAGTGACCATTGTGAGAATCCTTCCAATCAATATATGAATATATAATTGTAGATTTATTATTATTTTAATTGGAAATCTTCAGTTAAATAATAAAATTTAATTAAGTCTTTCCCAATCTAAATTTCTTATTAGCATAATTCACTACCCTCATAGGTCTCACAATTTTTAACAACATTGTAACATGTAGATTAATTTCTTTTTTGGTGAACAATCTCCACTTTTTGGGAAAATATGGTGCAGTGGCTCCAACCCCTATAGATCATTAAGACAAACTAAGAATAGCACAGAAGATGAAAGGTTGTACAAACCAACTTATTTTTCAAACAACTAATCCAACATCAGTACCTAAACTTTTTCATGAAGATATCATATTGAGAATGTTTGAAAAATGGCGAGAAATCTTCTGTGAGGGTGATGCGGAAAGAGTGATAAGGTTTCATTGTTTTGAGTTTTTTTTGTTAAATCAGAAAAAGTTTAAAACCAATATTAATGGAGATATTGGTATTGTTTACTAAATTTTGTGAAGTGACTAAATGTAGCTTTAACCATTCACCTTAATATGTTTTTACAATATAATTTCCTGAGTCTATTTAATATCTTCATTATCATAAAAACCAACCTATATCCATCTTAACTCCACACCTACCACTCTTAGAGGGATGAAATCTATTTATCCCTCTGAGCACTTGGTAGACCTAGAATTAGGATGGATCTAAGATGATAGAATTTCCCCTTTAAATAGTCTATGCTCACATGAATACCATGGTATTACCATGGGTCAATACCATGGGTTATCATAAACCAGGAGCTTAAAAATTACTATTAGTAATTTATAAAAATTAATAAAATGAATAATTGATTTTTATTTTATTTTTTATTTTAAACAAGTTAAAATGTTTAACATACATTAAATTACAACATCCATTTTTACTCTTTATCCACCAAGCCCCCAAAGGGATCAAATATTCTTCACTCTATGCTAGTTTGCATATCACGATATTTGATACCTCTCTGGGCTTAGTAGATCCACAGCTACATTCCACGTGAATACCATGTGCCATTTTTATTTTTATTAATACTCATATTAGGGTTAATAATGTTTTTTGCATGGTATTAATAATAATCTAGCCCATGGTATTTGGCCCATAGTATTTTGCCCATAGGTTTCACCTAAATATAACGCATTTTTTAAGTGTCCTTAAATATAAGGTGATTATGGAGTAAATATAAAAAAAAAAAAAAAATATTTGTTTACCGTACCTCTCGTTTATTTATATTTTTATTAATTTACCAAACCTCTTTTACAAATATGGTATTTGGCCCATAGGATTCACTTAAATAAAACCTCTTTCTTGAGCCTTCATAAATAGAACGAGGGTTATGGACTAAATAAAAAAGAGGTTTTATTTATTTACCATGCATCTAGTTTATTTATATTTTTATTTATTTACCATACCTTTTGAGTAAGTATAAAAAAAGGTTTTATTTATTTACCATAACTCCACTTTATTTATGTTTTTATTTGTTTACACCCTTGCATGTATATAAGGTGACTTATGGAGTAAATATAAAAAATGTTTTATTTATTTACCATACCTCTCATTTTTTTACATTTTTATTAATTTATCATACCTCTTTTACAAATATGGTATTTGACCCATAGTATTCACTTAAATAAAACCTATTCTTGAAAATTAATGCGAATGGAAGGTTGTAACTCCTAATTTCAAGGGCTAAATTTACCTTTTTTACCCTCTCCCTTAAAATAAGGTGGCCTATTTGAGGCGATTTGTAAAAAGGTACTATGATACAAAATATTGGCCGACTAAAAATTTAAAACCCCTTAATTTCGCCAAAGGGCGAACATTCACCCCTAAAATTTTCCATGGCTTACACCTTCCCTGGCTGTCAGCTAACCTCGCGATCCACTCGTACAGTTCATAAGGAAAGGATGCGAAGAAGATCTCATGGATTTTGTATACACGTAGCGATCCAAACACCTTTTCTTGGATATCTGCGGAGTTCTATTTTCCTGTCACGAACTCGTGAATCTTCTTGCCCAACCTCTCTTTAATTTCCTTTTGTGTTGGGTTCCAGTGGCACGACATTAGACATCCCTTAGGCAGATCCTGGTCTTGGCAATGGAAACATTTGTTGGCTACATGGGGCCAGACCCAAGTTCAACAGTGAGTTTAGCCATGAAAATCCCAGTACTACTGGCCCTTTCGGCAATAGTCCATGGAGCACGGACTTAGGTCTCACCCGAAGTAGTATGGGAGGGTACTGGAACCAGGTTGTCGCACCCTAGGTATGTCTTAATGAGGGTTCTGGAGGTTCGTGATCCTATCCTACACGTCGCGCTACTCCCCGCAACTTTCGGTTCTTTGCAACCGGTGCACACCTTCGCGAATACCCATATTATTCCTATCCGATCCTTACTGTGTTATTATATTAGTGCTTAACTTAGTTTGTGTGTGCCCAATATTCTTATTACTGGTTCAACTTTCAGATTAGCGTGAGTACTTGAAAACAATATAAATGCATAAGATAACCAGAACACAAAAATATAGATCTACAACATATGCACAATATTCTGAATCAATCTTTCTATTTATTAATACTCAAGTTGAATTACAGACCCAACTCCGCCTTGCGCACTCAGCTGCAGGGGTCCGCGCACTCAGTTGTGGACTCTACTAGGCCTCTGTGCACTTAGCTGCAGAGCCTCTACCTACCACTACGACCCAATACACTTTAGATTCACTTCTATATTCTAACCATGCCTTCGCCTCTATCTGTTACTTGTCTAAAACTAAGACTCCCTTTACACTTAAAGCCTCGCTCTATTTATACAATCCCATGGTCCGCGGACCATGGGTAGGCCGACCTACCATACATTAAATTACATTATCTTAGGGCGGACAACCCTAGACTCTCACGCTCCGTGCTCGCATTTCGCGGGGTCTTTACATTACACTTAACCAAAATTCGGGTTTCAAGCCCCAAAAAAATGCTATGGGGGGATCCGCTGCCCATCAAATTACAAAATAAAAATAACCCTATAAAAATTATATGATAAAAAACAATAAAAACGATCTTGTTGAATCCATGTAGCCTGTAAAGGTAAAAAAAAATTATTGATATGTTGGCGCTAGAAAGTTGTCTAGATATGTTCAGAGATGGGGGAAATAGGAAAAATGTAATTATCACATTTTATGTAGTATTTTTGCCTACCCGCATCAACTTTTTAATAAGTTATATTGGGCAAAATATAATATTATAATATTACACTTTACCCAATATTTCCCCTCAACTAGTCTACTTCTTATTGTATTTTTTTCTTTATACTTGAAGTTTGAAAATAAACAAACTCAAATATAATATTAGTAGGGGTGAGGGGAAATATTGAGTAAAATGTAATATTTAGGCTACACGATGGGAAATATTAGGTGAAATGTAATAATATTACATTTTAATTAATATTTCTCCCACCCTAGACAATTTTTATTGGGTGAGGATGGTAATAAATATTGTAATATTATATTTTATTGAAGATTTCTCCTCACCCAATTCACTTTTTATTAAAAAAAATCTTTATATTTGAGGTTCATAAGTAAACTTAACTTCTGTGTA
>APFE030435826.1:0-10094 GCA_000404065.3 Pinus taeda | reverse complement strand
GGGGGGGGGGGGGGGGACAAATCCCCCCCGCACCCCCCTGCGTGGAGGGGTGTACAATCTTCCTGGGTATACATCCGTCCGAGACCTTTCAATACAAAATATAATCAAGCTCCACACCCAACAGATGCAACAATCAAATATGTAGCCAACAAGAGCTTCCTAACTATATCTTTCAATTTCACTATTCCAATTCAATTCAAAGGATTAAAATATGCCAAACCATGCAATGTAATCTATGCACGATTCCCCTAAAAACTATGCAAATGTCATCTATGCACAATTTCCTTTCTAGTTGTGAAAATGAGAATTCTAATTATGCAAATGTGATCGATGCAAGAAATTCTTCAAAATAAACACAAGAGGATTCCAATGAAATCAAACGTAATCTCAGATTTCATGAACAGAGGACTCAGACTGAAATTGGGTGAAAATTCCAAAAATCGAAAGAGATGTCACTCAAAGGCAATTAACACTCATACACATTTTTTTGTTGTTGCAAAATTGACAACAAAAACATGCAATTTCACACTAGGGAATTCCAATTTCACACACAAAACACTAGATGCAAATGCAAGACTTTTTCTTTTCAACACACTTAATTTTCAAAATGAATAAAACTAAGATTCAAAGTCTAATCATTGATTCAAATGCATTTTTAAAAATGAGGACTAGAACAACAATTTATCCAAGAGATCAACAATCAAACGAAATCAGTTTGCAAGCGACCAAATGATAAGAACAAAGAAAAAAAGAACCAATTCTTACCAAAGGCAAACAACACAAATTTAAACCAAATGGAGGATTTAGAGAGACCACAAAACACTTAAGACTCAGGGAAGTTCAACTGGAAGTAGTCTAACCAGACTTTGTTCCCCATTAGAGTCACCAATTTGTTATATGAAATTTACGACTGCGAATAAAAGTATCTCCCTTAGGTCGGTGGCTAACCTAGAATAACAGAGTGACAAGGGACACAATGATTTTCCTTAAATTAAATAGATGATGAAGCGAGGCCTACTTGGAATCCTTTACACACTTCACTCTTTCTTTATCTTGGAAGCTCCAATTTCAAATTTGAATGCCAAAATTAGAACCTGCACAGTAAGTTAACACAAGCCAAGAAACTATGAGACCTATGCAGTATCATCTAAGTACTTCATTCAATAGATCAACATGGTATTGCAATAAGTGAAATAAAAACATCACACATATGAAAAAATGAATTCTTTGCATTAATATAAATGGAAGGAGATTATAACCATAAGTAGTAGTTGATCTTGTAGAAGAGATCCTCCAAGTTGTTGACTTGTCCTTTCCTTGTCACAATATGCACCTCCAATCACCCTAAATGCATGAGATGATGACCACTCACTACAATAACATAAGGGCATAATCACTCTCCAAAAGTCAACCCAAACTAACGAGGTGCTTGTGGTAAATATATAAGGAGAGGTAGTTCATGAATTCTTATCCATTTACCAATCTAGGCTTGAGATTCAAAAGTGATGGGAGGATGAACTCAAGGGATAAGATAATGATTTCTCCAAGGTGGAATTAGATATGATTCAAATGTCTTATCCAAGGTAAGTAGTTGAAACAAATTATGGAAACTCCTAGAAGGGGAAGCTTCTAGAATCCTGATCATTCTCCCAGATTTCTAGAACCAATGCAGGTGCAAAGGGGAGCAACCTGCTGGTGACCAATGCAGGCCATAGTGGAGTAACCTGCTAGTGAACGCACCCCGATAGGCTTACAGGGAGCATTGGTCCTCAAACTAGCTCAAATGTTGTAGTTTAGGGCTGCAATTCTGGGGGATGAAGGGAAAATGCTTAGGGATTTGTGCAATATGGCGACAAGGGGCAATAATATGTTGATTGATCCCATTAGGAGGCTCACTGATTGGATGTTCAAAAATGACCTATAACAGTGACACTAATTAAAGTCAAAGCAAGCAAAAGGGATAGTTGAAAACATGAAAATGATACTCACGAAAGGGGAGGTGTGCAAAAGCGACAGTTTAGAAAAATCACCAAAATTGAAGTACCTATGCAACCAAAAGTGAGGGCTGTCAATAAAAGTGCACATTTACTGTCGACACAAGTTGAAAATTGCACAAACACTGTCTTGATGGACTATGCTATGCTGGTTAAAGCTTGCATAAAAGAATGCGTTCATGAACTCATTGTAAATTAAGCATGTGGGAGCAAGTGACTTTGACCAATCAAGTAGTGACCATGGAACCACAAATCACAAGATCCACAGTAGGCTCCAAAATTCAAGTGTAGGTAAAATTTTGGAGGGTGTTTGTCGTAGGGACAACACTTGGCGACACACTGGTAGAACTCCAGCTTCTTTGCCTTGGTAAATTCTTTCATGCAGGTCTAGTTCTTCAGGGAATATTTATTCATAGTTTATATTACCATGGCTTACCCACTTACCCCGTGCATAAACATAGTCCCCTTCATTTGTTTACTCGGTTAAACACAAACACAAATCAATGATCACACAATGTTTCAAATAAGGAAATGGTAATGAAGTTCATGAGATTTATATTTTTAGAGTATATTTTTTCATCTCTGGTGTTTCTCCACTACCAGCAAGCCTGAGTAGTACCTTGACGGAGTCACTACAGGAAAAAAAACATTTCTCCACCGCCAGTGAGCATGGATAGTACGCCGATGGAGTTGCTTGCTTCACCTCTCTGCATAGGAAGCCTTTCTCTTATTTTGCCTTTATTTATATATTTAAAGAGGACTGTGCATTGTAACTTATTCATTTTATGAGTGGAAGAGGGATCCCGATTTATTGAGAGAAAGAGAGGTTGTTCCTTTAGATAAGCATATGAAGACCCCTAATTTAGGTTTGCTCGTTCATATTTTTCCCTTCTTGTTCTCTAATTGATTGGATCAACCTAAAAACACCGAAATATAAAGACCCAAGTGTATACATGAGGTTTCCAGAATAGACATGGAGATCATGGTTTGACATAAGGTTTTCCTTATGCAAGTATCGTATTTTCCGTTGGAACATCATCGACCAAAAGGTGTAACCAATACAAGGAATAAGGACAAAGAGTTAACAAAATGTTGCAGTGTCACAAGATCCTTTTCTATTTTTCCACATTACCTTTCGAGCCCAAATAGGACACACTTCATGCAAAGTTTCATTGACATAACAAAAAGGAAAAGACATGTCACAACAAGAAATCAAAACCAAAGCACAAGAAAAAGGAAGTTAAACCAAAACATGATGCTGAACCAAAATGAGAAAACACAAGACAAACTACATAAAATGAATGCGGTACAAATGTGTCAGTACACCAATATGCAATTAGACCTACACCTAACCTAACCATTTAGAAGGTCAAAATTACATATAATGAAACTTACAATGTAACCACCGTAGTTTTTCTCGATCTGCAATCACAAAGATATGAACAATTATAATTGAGATAAAACAATGTGCAATAGAAAAGATAAGAGCTTGAAGAACTCACACAACAAAAAGGTCTTGCCTACGGACAAAAAGATGTGTCACAACCACTACCTCTAACTAGTTCACATTCTTACTATTAGGGTCCTATAGTGATAGGATTCATAATTTTGAATTGGCTAAGGTTAAGCCTTGTAATATTGTACATACATTTGCTCTCTGCAAATGTTTTCCATATTAAAAAAAATTAAAAAATGAAAATAGGGTATGTCCTAAAAGAAACATGAAAGGACAAAAAGAATAAGAAAATATCAAAAAATGAAAAATATGAACCCCAAAAACAAAAATAGATCATGAAAGTGTGCAAGTCTAAATGCCACTACTATTTTATTGCTTTATTTTTTTTAAATAATGGTTGTGTGCAGCTTGTCATACATGCCACAACCCATGGTAGTCAAACTGTTTAATCTTGGCTATTTCATGCTTTGAATTTTATGTTTATAGTTAGAGAATAAAATCTAACAAAACAGTTTAAACTTAGCAGATCATAGATAGGTAGAGAAAATAAAAGGAGCTCATTAGTTTAATCTGAGCCCTTGGATGATATAAGGTTAGAATTAGATAGTTTACTTTTCAAAAGAAAAATGAATGATAAGGGTTTGCTGGTCTAAATGCACCCAAATAAAATGAAGAAAAAATGGTAGGGTAAGTAATGGGTAAGTAGAAGAAAGGTTGCTGAAGTATAAAGTTGATTGGATAAAAGCACATTTATCATGCTTGATTATATGTTTCAATGTGCATGAACATTTAAGGAGGCAAAAACGATGGTTTCCAAGTTCATTTAATTAAATCCCCTTCATTCTTTTACCCCTTTACTCACTAATTTACCCATTCACAAGTAAGTTCTACTACTTAAATCCTACAAGTCATAAAGGCTCAGAGCATTTCTCTGACTTTTGGTGGGACCAGACCCAAGGCTTAATGACTTATGGACACAAGTGTTAGAATTCCCTTCATAAAAGTTATTTCCATTCATTACCCTAATAAAATCCCTTTTCCTAAGGTTAAACTTCATTTGCCTAGGAAAAGTAAATAACCCCAAGTTAAAATTTCATTTCATTCAAAAACCCCACAAAAGTGCTTTATCCTAAGTGTAAGTGTGGATAAATAAATTGCACAAATGTTACATTTATGCTTAAGGGTATGTTCACTCCACACATTCATTTCATATTACTTTTTAGCTTAATTATGTAATTCTCAATATACCTTTTCCCATATATTAAATAAATCCCCTATATAAATATCCCAACCCTTAGTTTTAATTTAAACTATACAATTTACCCCATATCCCGACAAAACCTTCTTAACTTACCAATTTTCGGTAAAGGGAAGGTAACCCATCATTAAATCCCTCCCGATCATTTAGTCCCATTATTAACCTATAATTAATCCTATACCACCAAGGGTTAAAACCCTGGCCCCCCCCACACTTCAGCTCATATTATCCACACACATCACTCGCCTGACTCCCATCCAATCATCGTCGCCCTCATCTGACGGTCCACAGCCATATCGACCTCACATGACAACCTACCTTTACCGGCCTGATAAGGTGGTTTTCCCCAACCCCCTAACCTGCTATGTGTCAAGCAATGGCGTAGATTGGGTGACCCCTCCTAAATACCACTCCCTCCACAAAAGCGGTGCGATGGCTTGGGAAATCGCCTCCTTGCCAAACTGCCTCCTTGCCAAACTCGAAAAACTGCCTACTGTTCATGTGTAAAATTACCCACCAAAAAGTGATCGTTGCTCAATAAAAAGCATGCGAAGCCCTATTTTGCCTTTTTCACTTATTTTCTATGTAAACCTTTGCAAACTAGTGCGATTCCTGCAAATGCTTAATTCACCAATTGAACTCCAAATTCACTCCTGAAGAAGCTGTAGGTACCCCAATCAACCTCTCAGTCTATACCAGATCTCTTCAAACTCCTTCAGTTGCCTAGAACACTGAATTTGCAGTTAATTCACCAAATTCCAGGTATTTAAAGACAAATTACCAGTCACCATTTCCAATTTGAAATCGTTCAGTCTGTAAAGTGTTTTAATTAAGTAAAATTAATTGAAATTACTCTAATTTTAAATGTATGTGCCCAAACCCTTTTAAAAGCTTCCATTTTATGTCAAAACCTCTGAATAAACCTGTGAAAGTCAAATTCAAATCCACAAGAACTAAATTATGGCTGCCCCTGTTGCCATGGATGTCAGACCTATCGCAACTCCCCATTTGGACCTAGAACACCTCCCCCTAGTGGAAAAGGATTTTCAAGTCAGAGACACAAGTGCATATGAGGTCCTGATCAAAATTTATTGTTTGAGTAAAGACAAATATCTGAACCATTCTGATGACATTAGCCTTTGGGACTCCAATTTTCCCAAATACCAGTTTCCCCAAGTACATTCTTTCCTGAAATTGTCCACATGTGCCATGCCTGTTACATTCCCAGCCAGAGAGCTATAATGTCCCCTGACCAAAAGGTTTTATTCACAATCATAGCTAAGTCAATTAATGAGATGTTGCAAGTCCAACTAGGTCCAAACCCAACCCCACTTTCATTGGGGATTTGTTAGACTTGTACACCAAGTTGAGTCCCTCTAGACTGGCCCAAATATTTCAAACTTTCATTGTAGAAGAAAAACACATTCCTAAAGATGCCCCTACATATGTTTATGCTATTTTCTCTGAAAGGGGCAAGCATATTGTGACTATGATATCATGTATTTTGGGTTGTACCATTGATGAATTTGTTGATGAGCTCGTCCTAGCCTTCATGTCAATTTTCACCCCAGGAAAGCCTCTTGCTACTTTGTACAATTATGCCCAGATCATAGCTTGAAAGAATGCATGAACAATTTACCATAATGCACAATGAGAGAGTATTCAAGTACTCATCTATACTATACCATATGTTTTTGTACTATTATTTAGACAGGTTTCCTTTCACCCTCTAGAAGCTTGATACTAGAGGCCAACCCATGTCTGTCATATTTTGGACACCATTATTCCACAAGTATTCATCACCATAATCCTATACAGACTTCATTGACTCTTTTGTCCATCTAGTCATGACTATGCTGACAGGAATTCCTCCACCCAGAATAAGCCAAGAGATCAAAAGAGTCCTCCAATTGTCCAACAAAAGTAAGGTGGGATATTGGTACCTTTACCAAAACCACACTGAGATAAGAATCTATGGTTTCCAGCTAGCCCCATACAAACTCCCCCCCATGAGGTTATTTTCTCTAGAGTATTATAGGCAAATAATGAACTCTGATGAAGTCAATTTTGTCTCAGCCAAGAAAAGAACCTAGTTCAAAGTAAAAAATTAGATAGGCCCTTTCATTTGCAATTCTAGAGAAGCAGGGCAGGAAGCAGATCTGATTATGCAACAAATGAAGTTCCAAAACAGTTTCATGTGGAGATATTACCCTCAAGGTTTTATGTCCAAACTTAGACAAAAGGTCAAATTGGGGCCTTACATTCATTACCCCATACCAAAGATAGAAAGATATGCCAATCAATCTGAGTGGTTGGAAAACACGCTTGTAGATAGGGATAGTACAAAGATAGATGCTGAAAATACCTTATGTGATTTAGAAAGATAGCTTGATGAAAGCTCATTCCTGGAGGTACCACAACAAGAAGCAACCATGAGTACCCCTACTATTTTACAGACTCCTCAGAATGAGGAAAAGAATCCCAAGAGGAATAGAGAGGGAGCCTCCACTTTAGGCATGGACACATCCAATGTGCAATATGAAGGCAGCTAGAGCAAAAGGCCAAGGCTCAATCCTATTTCAGAACAGGAAGAAATAAAAAGATCAACAAAAGTACCTAATATTGAGTTTGACATGAGCAGGGGCACAAATCCATCTGGAAAAACACAAGAGCCATCTACATCACACACTCAAATGTTAGAAAGGCAACTCAATGTAGAAGCCTCCTATTTAGTAGGTGTGCTGACAAAGATAGGGACATAAAGGACAGGTTCAAAGAAATCAAGATGAGAAATGGGAAACTGAAGGCACAGTGTTTATGCACAGTATCTCAAGATTACACCTACCAAACAAACTAGGTTGATGTCAAATTTTGACATCAAGGAAGGAAAGATGCAAATGTATTTCTTAAAGTCAACTGTGCAACCACCAAGGACATTGTCAGACTTCAAGAAGATTGTTTTTGAGGTATTGGCAAGGGATATTCATCCCATTGACCAAATTGAATTTCAAAAATAGGCCAAAGAAATGATTTACTCAACCCTTACTGGAAAAGCCATAGCTCCCCATCAATTGCAGCATTCATTGACCAACATTTCAGCCCAGTACCAATTGGAAAAGGCCTCCTCACAGGCAAAAGACACCAGAATCAAATCTTTGGAAGAATTAGTGATTGAATTGGGACATGATCCCAAAGATATCAAAGCCACTAAGAAACTAATTAAGAAAGAGAATGATGACATTGCAGCACTTAAAAAGCAATTGAAGATACCTCAACTGCAGCATCCCCAGACATAGGAAGTCTTGGAAAATCAAACCAGACATGAAGAGTTGATGGACTTAGTCCTCAAACTAAATGATCAGTTATGGGAGACAGAGAAGGAATTGGAAAATTTAATCCAATTGAAGTAAAGTGATCTTGGTACTACATCAGTGAATGTCATCCCAACAATATCAACGACTGTTCCTTCTACTTTGGTAGCCTCATTGGCTCCCACAGCTCCTATGGCCACAACACAACAAGTTTCAATAGAGTCTACAGCAGCAGTAGGTACATTAGGTGAAGAAGCAACAAAGTTAGTTCAAGCTATGGAAGAGATGTCCATACAGGCAACAAAGATGAATAAGCTCAAAGAAAAGGTGACAAGCTTGGAAACTGATTGCAAACTTGTTAAAATCATGCACAAAGAAGAAGTGTAGAAATCTACTAGGATGAGTGAGAGATTAAAATCCATGGAGAAGGACCTAACACTGAAACAACCCCTTGGCTAGGCCAAGGAACTATTATGGGTCAATATCATTGACTCTGTCAATGATATTTGGCCATCTATTCAGGTAATTTTTGAGTAGATAGATTTAAGAAAGATGGCTACAGAGGCCATCCAAAAGGTAAAAGAAGAATAAGGAGAGATGCTCGAAGATGCCACCAGAATCATCCAATTCCTTAACAATAAAAAGAAGTATGAGCTTCAAGAATTGGATATAGAGGACAGAACAGAGACAATTTTGGAGGTGAGAAAAGTCCTTTCCAAGAGAAACTTAATGCTAAACCTCGAGGAAAAATGTCAGAATATGCAGGTATTCGTTGACAAATTTATGGCTAAATTTCAAATTTTTAGAGAGAAAGGGTTACCCAGTCCCTTAGTAATAAATGACAAGCTCATGACACAACATGATTACAACAACAAAATCAAAGAGCTAGTGAAAGAATATTTAAATACGTCACCAATCAAGGCATTGCCAACATGCAAAGTAATTTATTAGACATTTGAAAAGCTTTTTTACCTCCAGCATGAGGTAAAACACTTGTTTATCAATAAGCCTACTTTTTCCAAGTACACCGAGGCAAATGAAATATATAGGAGGATGATAAAAATCCAATTACTTGATGCTGAAGCATGGGAGAAATTGACTGATTTATTGTGGGAATGTACAGTAAAAGTAAAACAACTACGTAAAAAGATAAAGACAGATCAACATAGTTAAAGTGTATCAGTGTCAAAGTGTATCAGATTAAATCCAAATGTAAATGAAGCTTCCAGCGTGAAAGATCAAACAAAAAAGCATCATAAAGGGCTAAAATAAAACCATAAAGGCCAGTAGTGTCAAAATAAAAGGGACAACATGAAGTAGTTCAATATTTGTCTCTATCTTCTTGCAAGAAGATATTTTTATTTCCTAGATTAAATCTCAAATTAGTTTGAGGTATTTGTAATAAATTTTTGTATAAATACTTCACAATTTGAAGTATGTAGTGTGGATTCTATTAGACATTTCTATAGACTTTTTGATCAAGAAGAACCAAAAGGTTATTGTATCAGTGGATGAGCCAGCAAGTTGGATTGATTAATAAAGATCAGACTGCTATAAGGATTCACGTGTTGAGCGAATATCAGACAAGTATTTTCATGTGTCTTTGTCAATTTCTCAAAGTTATTCATAATCTTATATGTGTTCCAATCTAAATGTTATAACTGGAAATATATTTCAGAACTTGTTTAAATCATACTCTATTTTTTTTTAACACGATCAATTACTTTTTCTTTTTGTAGAAATTTTGAATAATTTAACACATATTCAACAGAGATTATCCTGATCATGTACTATTGCGGAAAACATACACAATACGTAAGCTCCTCTATGTTGATCACCAATATAGCAGCATCAATAAAAATAAAACATCAGGAGCATTCACACATTAACACAGTATGTATCCCGGGGAAAGCATCTCGTTAAAAACCCCAACTATCTGTATATTAATGATTGAGTCATGTAACATTACATAGCATAATACTTCTCACAAGTATCTCCACCTCTGTTACACACAATACAGCTCAGATCTGAATCAATCACTGGCTCAAATCTCCTTCGCTGCTTGCCTGCCTCCG
>APFE030435822.1:84693-102753 GCA_000404065.3 Pinus taeda | reverse complement strand
ACTAGTTCAATAGATTGCTGAAGGTAAGCACTATCTATATTGCTTATCAATGTAGAGGTCAAAGATTCTAACTTGTCAAAAGCGTCCAAGACAAATTTATCTAAATCTGGATGGATAACCCTTTTTTATTCAATGAGTTGAGTAAAATCAGGGTCTAAGACTAATTCATGGATTACATTCTCAAATTTCGTTCTAAATAATGAGAGGTCAAATGACAAATCAATAGGGATTTCCTCTAAAGTTGACAACTCCTCAAGGAGTGAGTTTGCTTTGACTAATTGGCTACTACTTGCCTAAGTTTCTTCGTTTTTTGGTTTTCTTATAATTCTATCTGGTTCATCAACTATGGTAGCAGGGTTTGGATTTGGATTTTCCCTGGTATAGTGAGTCTTCTTAGGAGCCAGAATTCTAATTTTTTTAACTGTTTTTTATGAATTTTTTCAAAAACAACTTTTTGAAAATGACCTTAAGGGGCTTAAGATTAAATTTAAGGTTTCCTTAAAGTTTTATGAGACTGAGGATTGAAGTCCCCAGTATGGTCGCCAATGATGTTATCACTCCAAAATTTCTTCAAAGTTGTTAGAAAAAGAAATGATAGAGGTAACCACTAACAACTTTTGGAGATAAGGACCTAGCCTTCCTAATCTTAGAGAGAGCTTTCTCTTTATGATTAAACTTTATTTTAGTTAATTAATTTGAGGCTAGTTGTGATTGTGCTTGGGTTTTGATTTGGCTTTGGGTGGTGGGATCACTTACTTAGATGAAAAAGGATTGTCTTTTACCATTGGGCTATGGGGTCAAATGTCAGACAAACAAGATTGGATTAAGTTCTACAAACAGTGTCTAGAGGGCAAGATAGAGGAGTTACAACAAATCTCAAAGGCTTGAAGGTCAAATGGTTTCCAATCGGATCCAGGGAGCACTTAAGGGTTCCCTAGGCTGGATCATGAAGAGAATGAAAGAGGTCAACCGGGATGGGAGAGCAATTAAGGGTTCGCAAATCCGGGTATCAGAGGAAAACATATAAATGACTAAATGTGCAAAACAAAGTATACTTAAACAAATTTTGAGTGATATTTCCAATTAATTCATTCAAATTTGGAAAACAATTAGGTTTATGAAACACATAAGAAGGTAACAAAATCAGACAAAGAAGATACTTCAATGTGATAACTCATCTCATGAATCCTCTAGTGCAATATTTTATTACTTTCTCCAGTCTGTTGACTTGAAAAGTGGTACAATCACCCTTAGGTTTAAGATTAAAATAACTCTACAAATGTATAGCAATTCACACTCAATACTTTGAAATCTGAAGTATTTATACAAAAATAAATTGCAAAATATCTCAAACTGCATTGAGAACTAATCTAGGAAAAGGAAATATCTTCATGCAAGAAGATACAGGCAGCTATTGAACTGCTATTTGTTGTACCTTTTATTTAGGTTCTACTGTCTTTTGGTCTTTGATCTTTTGCCCTTTAAGCTGCTTGGCTGTTTGGTCTTCACGCTGGATGTCATATTTACTTATGACCTTTCATCTGATACACTTTGACCTTGCTAACCTATCAATATCCTTTTTCTGTGCTCTTTTACTTTTTACTGTACATTTATATTTTTACTATGTTTTTCCTACAGCAAATCATTGAGTTTTTCCCATGGTAATTGGATATTGATCATTTTTCGGTATATATCATATGCCTCTGTATACTTGGAAAAAGTTGGCTTATAAATAAAAAGGTGTTTTACCTCATGTTGGATGTAAAACAAATTTTCAAAAGTTTGATATAATACTTTTCCTATTGGTATTCCCTTCATGGATGAAGTGTTTACCTGATCTCTGGCCACTTCCCTGATCTTCTTATTGTAATATTCCTATGTCATTAGCTTAGCATTTATAACTAAGGGATTAGGCAATCCCTTTTGCCTCAAAAGTTCGAACTTAACCATGAACCTGTCAATGGCTAGTTGCATGGTTTGACACTTATCCTCCAAGTTCAACATCAAATTCCTCTTGGTGAGGACTCTTTTAACTTCCAAAATTGTACATGTCCTATCAGGTATCTCTAGTTGTTGCAGCTCATACTTGTCCTTGGAGTTGAGGAAATGAATGATCCTTGTTGCCTCCTTTGGCGTATCTCCAAGTTCTTCTTTGACTCTCTGAATGGCTTCTGTAGCCTGCTTTATCAAATCAATCTATTCAAAAATAACATGAATGGATGGCCAAATATCATTGATAGAGTCAATGATATTGGCCCACAGTTGTTCCTTAGCCTGACCTAGAGGTTCATTCAGTGTCAGATCTTTCTCTAGGCTTTTGATTCTTTCTGTCATCCTTGTGGCCTTTTGTTGTTCTTCTTAGTGCATGATTTCGGCCAATTTGTAATCTGTCTCCAGGCTGGTGACTTTCTCCTTAAGTCTATTCATCTCAGTGATCTGAATGGAAATTTCTTCCATTGCTTTGATCGGCTTGTTTGCTTCATCACCTGTAGAGCCTGTTGTTGTTGATCCTGTTACTGATGTAGTAGCCAGTAGTGCAGTGGCCATTGGAGCAATGGGAGCTAAATATGCTGCAATGTAGAAGGTACATCAATGGTAACTGTTGGAATGACAGTTGCAGGAGCATTATCAATACTAGCTTGTTTGAGCTGCATCAAGCTATCCAATTCTTTCTCCATCTCCTTCAACTAATCATTCAGTTGCAGCACTAGGTCCATCATCTCTTCATGATTTCTCTAACTCTCCAGGACCTCCTTTTTCTGTGGGTGTTGTAAATGAGGCAGCTTAAGATGTTTCTTGAGGGTTGTTATGTCCTCATTCTTCTTCTTGATGATTTTTTTTGTGGCCTTAATATCACTTGGGTCATGGCCCAGTTCAATGACCAAGTCCTCCAAGGACTTTATTATGTTGTCTTTGGCCTGTGAGGAGGTGTTTTCTAGCTTGAATTGAGTTGTCACCCTATACAATGAATCTTTCAGCTTAAAGTAATCCATGGCCTTTTTTGTGAGGGTGGAGTAAATCATTTCTCCAGCCTACTTATGGAACTCTATCTGATCAATGGGATGAACGTCCCTGGCCAACACCTCAAAATTAGTCTTTTTGAAGTTTGTCGAGGTCTTTGGTTGTTGTACATTGAGCTACAAAAATGACACCTACATCTTGCCTGCTTTGATGTCAAAGGCTGACATCAATCTGGTCTGGTTTGGTGGTGTAAGTTTGAGGTATTGGGCATATGTCTCTGCTTTCAACTTTTCATTCCTCATCTTTATCTCTTTGAATCTGTCTTTGATATCCTTTTCCTTGTCAGTTGGCCTGACCAAGGAAGAAACCTCCATACTCTAGTGTATCTCTATCATCTGTGTGTTGGAGGTTGATGGATGTTGTATTTTACCTGATGCAACTGCTTCTTTAATTCTCTGCCTCATTGTCTCAATGTCAGACATTTCCACCGATTCAATGTTCTCCTCATGTTCAGTCACAGGATTCAACTTGGGCTTCTTTCTTAGCTCAAATAGTTCATCAGTAGTCTCCATGGCAGAGTTGGATGCCTCTTCCCTATTCCTCTTTGGATTCTTATCCTCATTGGTTGGGTTCTGTAATACAGGATGGACATTCATTGGTTCTCCTAATTCTGGAACCTGCAGGAAAGAGCTCTGGTCAAATTTCTTTTCTAAATCAATCAGTGTGTTCTCAACATCCACAACTGTGTTGTCCATATCAATCAATGTGTTCTCCACCCACTCAAACTGGTTGGCAAACTATTCAATGTCTGGTTTTGGGTGGTGGATGTAAGGTGTCATTTTGACCTTAAGTCTCAACTTATTTATGACTCCATGAGGGTCATAATGCCATATGAAGTTGTTTTTGAATTTCATTTGTTGCAGTGACTTGTCAGCCTCTGGTCCAACCTCTCTATTGTTGCAAATGAATGGGCCCATTTAGTTTTTCACCTTGAACTGGGTTTTCTTCTTAGTAGATAAGAAGTGGACCTCATCAGAATTGATGATTTGCCTAAAATATTCAAGGGCAAATATCCTCATAGGGAGGTATTTTGGCAATTTATAAGGGGCTAAATGGCAGCCATAAATTCTGATCTTAGTCTGGTTTTGGTAGAGGTACCAGTCTCCCACCTTTTTGTTCTTTGCCAATTGCAGCACTCTCTTGATGTCTTCATTGATTCTAGGCTGAGTGTTAGAAGTCAGCATGTTCATGACTATGTACACAAAGGAGTCTATGAAGTCTTTGTAGGTGAATGATGTGGAAAACTTCTAGACCAAGGTAGTCCAGTAGACCAGTGATCTCTCATTTCCCCTCATGTCCAACTTCTGGATGTTCACAAGAAACTTATCTGTCTGGTAATACAAAAACATATTAAACAATATTGAAGAGTATTTGAAAACTCTTTCAGTGGGTAGTTAGGTGAATTGTTCATGCATTCTGTCTGCAATGAACTGAGCATAATCATACATGATAGCAGGAGGCTTGACTAGAGTGAAAATGGACAGGAAGGCCAGAATGACCTCATCCACATGCTCATCTGATTTGTATCCTAGGATGCATGAGAGTATGGTGATTAAATGTCTGCCATTTTCTGAGAAAATGGTGGCAACATAGGGTGGGGTCTCTGTAGGAGTATGGTGCTCTTCAATGATAAAATTCTAGAATATTTGCTTGATTTTCACCTGGTCTAATGTGATGTACAAGTCTAATAGGTTTCCAATGGATAGAGGAGTTTGATTAGGAATAGATTGGATTTGTAGCATTTGGTTGATTGACTCAGGTGTAATGGTGAATAACAATTGCTGATTTGGGGCAACAATAGCCCTTTGGCTAGGGACATAACAGGCATGAAAAAAATGTACAATATCTGGGAAAGGGTAAACTTCTGGGAATGTGTATTTGGGTAAATTAGATTCCCAAAGGTTTATGTCATCTGTATGGTTCAAAAATCTGTCTTTACTCCAAAAATGGAGCTTCAGAAGGTGGGCTGGAGTTGCAATGTCTTTTATTTGTAAATCCCTATCTGCTAGGGCCAAATGATCAATGTCTAGGTGAGGGATTGAGACCGATTTGACATCTAGAGAGGTCTGGGTAGCCATCTTGAGGATAAAATGTGGGAATTAGGCTGGTACAGATTTTATAAGTGAATCTTTGAATAGGTTTGTACAAAGATAGGGTATTGGCAGTTTGCAGGATAGGGGTTGGGTATTTCAAGGGGGAAATATTCTCAATTTAGGGGAAATCAATTAAATTCAATTAATTATTTCTTGAATTCACTGTACGTTTTTAAACTGAGAGGGTAATTCTAGTTTTTTGTTAAAATACTTGGAAATGGTGGTATAGGTTGCAAACTGGTGTGAATGATAGCTACAGAGGGCACTCTTGCTTCAATTGCGCACTGGATGGCTGAATTGGGTGTTCAAAGCGTGTTCGGGAGGCAGTTGGTTGCAGAGGCTCAAGGTGGCGTAGGAAAGTTTAGGCGGCTCTCACAGAGCAAATGAGCGAAAAAGGGTGAAAATGGGCGTCTTTTGCCTTTTAACATACAATTGTTATAAATTAGTAGGTAATTTCATAATGAACAATGATGATTTTAGGTTTTGGTGGGGAGGTGGTTTCGGGGGCCATCGCACTACTTTTGGGCATCGGGCAGTATTTCGCCAAGAGCACGCGAATTGGCGTGGAGCTGCCACGTAACCAAAAGGGGCCTGAGCAAAACCACCCATTTTGTGTGCTATCAGGCAGGTAAAGGTCAGCAAGGAAACCAACGTGATAAGGATGTGTGTTATCAGATCTGGGGGTGGTAGATTGGACAGTTGTCATGCAGTGGAGCTACATGGCGGGAACTTGGGTGGAGATATATAGGGCTCGAGGGATTAATTACAAAAAATTGTAATTATTTAATGAATAAGGCAGCGTTAAATATAATGAATGGGTTATGGAGTGGGACCGGGATCAAATGGGGAGTTAATTAAATAAAGCGGAAGAGAGAGCAAACTTAGGGTAAAGGGGTTTTAAGGGGTAAAAGGGATTATGTCAGGAAAAATAGGAATGGGGGAGTTAATAAAGAAGTGCGCGGGGGCAGGGGGAAGGAGAATTTAAACTTAGGATAAGGGTTTTTAGTGGGTTTTTAGGCCAAATAGGGAAATTAATAAGGAGAAAGTGGTTTCTTCAAAGGGGAAAGGGTTTCACATTAGGGAAGGGAGTTTTCGGGTAGGGGGATGAGTTTCAAGGGTAAATTGCCGGGGAAATGTCTGAAACCAAGGGGCAAGGGTGAAAATTAAGGTAAAAGCATATTTTCTTGGGAAATTATGGGAATATGGGGAAATTAATAAGTATTTAGTGGGGGATGAAATGGAATGAGGAGAAGTTAGCCAAATCAACTTGTGACCATCCTTTCAATTTCCTAACTACTCCTGCACACTGAAACATATGATTAAGCATAATAAATGTGTTTTTGTTTCAATCAAATTTTTACTTCTGCAACCTTTCTTCGTCTTACCCTTTACTTACCCTAACATTTTTTCTTCACTTTATTGGGTGCATTTAAGCTAGCAGACCCTTTCTTTCCTTTTTCTTTTGAAAAGTAAACTATCTAATTCTAATCTTATATCTTCCAATGGCTCAGATTGAGCTTATGAGCACATTTTATTTCTCTACCTAACTACTGATCTGCCAAGATTAAATAGTTTGGCTAGATTTTTATTCTCTATCTATAAACATGAAATTTAAAGTATGAAGTAGTCAATATTAAACATATTGACTATCATGGGTTGTGGCATTTAAGACAAGCTACACACAACCATTATTTTGGACAGTAAAGTAAAAAGTAGTGGCACTTAGACTTGCACACTTTTATGATCTGTTTTTGTTTGGGGTTCATATATTTTCACTTTTTTTATCATTTCTTATTATTTTTGTCCTTTGATATTTATTTTAGGACATACCATTTTTACATTTTTTATTTTTTAATATGGAAAACATTTGCAGAAAAGAAAAGGTATGTACAATATTACAAGATCAACCACAGCTAATTCAAAATTATGAATCCTATTAATATAGGACCCTAACAACTCTCATTCATTATGTTTCCCGTTTCGTTCTGATGATGAAGGATCCATTATGACCTTCCTTCAACGGATCGCTTCTTGTCAATTTCAGCTCATTATCCAGGAAGTTGACCTAGAAACTGCTTTCTAGTACCTTAGAGCTTACATGCCTCAATGGCAAGTTCTTTGCACTCGACGACAGGTTCTCATCATTGGCCCTCGATCGAGTGATTTCACAGGTGTTCGACTTCAGTTCCTTATTCACACTTTGTGAATTATATTGATAGTACCTTGAGAACCATTGACATTATGGGTGGTTTCTCTCGCACTTGTTAACGGTTCACATCATTGGCCGGTAATTAAGTGATTTTCTAGCATGTTCGACTTTAGCACATCTATTCACATGTTAGAATTTGTACTTTGATAAGGTTGTGTTGGAGCGCAAGACCCTGGGTTTAGATCACAAAATTCGAGGTAGTGATGAGTCATTCATGATTATATACATGATTCTTTAGATGGATGGTTGCAACCATGCCATGGGTTTCATTTTGATCCTGCTCATTCGAATGGCTGCGACCATATTGTGGGTCTTTTCATTTTGATCCTCTTTATGTGGATGGTTGCGCCCATGTCGTGGATCTATTTCGTATGATCCCTTCATTCAAATGGCTGCGTCCATGCCGAGGATGCACGGACATGATCCTTTTCTTGATAGATAGTTGTGCCTATACCATGGATTCATGTATTTTTATATGCCTCTCATGTTTATCAAGCATAACTATCAGATTTCATATATGTACATGTATGTTTGAGTTGCAGGTCTTCCGAGTATTCCAAGTCCTCGCTCCATCTTAAAGCATTTCATTCATCGCTCTCATCTTTGACTTCATGCTTTAGGGGGCATCTATTACACAATAATTTGTCACTCCTCATTCCTGATTCCGGAGAACCCTAGTCGTGACTACTATGTTATAATTTCATCATGAAACTTATGCTATTGCATCCCTTGAAGTTTGAAGAAAGTAATCCCACTCCCTTCAGAACATTTCCAAAGAATCCTTCTTAAAACCTAGTTTTTAAGATCAGTGCTCCTTCCCAGTGTCTCACCCGCGCCGATTTGCAGAGTTTAACACTGTGACCTACGTCGATCGACGCTACTATTAGCCCAATACCCGGGCTGGTCTACTTTTGGAAATTTTTTATAAAAGGAAACAGAGTTTCACGTCTAGAAACTTCTAATGGCGATGTGTTGGATGTTCGTTTGGTTGGATAAGGTCCGAGAACCCCATATAAGGTTCTTTCCCCTTTAAAAGTGGACCTTCCCAAGGAGATAATACCTTCTTCCCCCTTGAGTGGATCTCATTCTTCTCCTCCTACCCCTATATAAACCACTTCCTCTTACCCTTTTTGGTTACAATATAAAAACCAGTTGCAAAATTTTGAAATCTTTAGCTTTTGATAGAAGAAGATTAGTCTTAGATGACAAAAGACTAGTCTTTGGTAGCTAAAGCATGAGGAGGGAGAGTTAGAGCTTGGAAGCCATTTCAAGTCAAGCTAGAAGAGAAAAAGAGTGCTGAAAAGGCATGTAGTGGGACTTGGATACTGCAAAGGAGATCTCTACGTCAAGGCTTCGGTTGTATTTCTCTTTAAAGTTTATTTTAATACAACTAATGGTTTATTTCCTATATCAGGTGTAATATTACATTTGATAGTTTATAACTCCTTGACCGTTTAAGTAGATTGGATTCAATTTCATGCTATCATGTTTGTTTTTGTTTCTTGCATGTTTGTTTCAAGTACTTGAATGAAAGGAACGAAAGGAAGCTGGAGCAAGGAAGCAAGATCGCCATCAAGTGGATTAGCATTATAAGAGGTAGGCCCTCTTATCCGATTCTAGTCTAAGGAAATTTACATTAGATTGTCTTGTTTGTGGCTAGACCCACTCTATTAGGCTAGAGGGATTGTTTATGTCCACAGAGAGAATTTTCCTACACCACACCCTAGAATGTCGATGAAGGAAGCACGACCACCAATTCAAAAACATGCCTTGAGGCATCGTTATGGAGAAAAAGGATAAAAAACATTGACTTCAAAATTCTTTGAAATAAAAGGACTGTAAAACCCCCATTCCCTCCTTTGAGCAAGGATATCTCAATATATCGAGAGATGGTTTCTTCAACACCCAACACACAATATCGAACATAACATGATAGACTAGGAAACAAGGACTATAAAATCTTGCAACATCTCCACAAAGTACAAAGTACACTCTCCAACCTGGTGAAAATTCGACCCATTTATAACGATAAGAAAAAGAGGAACACCATGAAGTGAAGATACCATTACTCTGCCATTAACAGATAAAGAGAAGACAAATATTAACTATGGCACACTTATTAAGGAAAACATTCCTTCTATATTGTAGCGAGCCATAAATGCAGTGAGAGTGTGCATCAGGCTCTCCCATGGTAGAGCTCATCAGAGCCATTATAACTATCCCATCTAAAAATGTATGAACCACACTGGGGAAGTGAGAAAAACCAACGAGTTATGATACCCTACTCCCATTACCCTCGCATATTGATGAGAGAACACCGCCAAAAATTGATGTCCTAATCGCATAATATGTCCATACCAACACATATTCCAAGGAAGATGAATTAAATGCTTGTTCCCACCCCATCGAGAAAAGATATTCATTAAAATTTGAAAATGGAGATGGAACATGATAAAATGAAATTCATTGATTTAATAAAAAAATCATCTAAATGAAAAATGATTAATAATAATAACTGCAACAACTTTTAATGGGTGAATTGTAATACAAATTGATAATGATACTTAAAAAAAATAACCAACTTAAAAAATTATACCTTATATAAATAAACACAATATACATTAATTTTGAAAAATAAAATATAATCAATCTCGAAGCAATAGTTCAATTATAATAGATTTTAAAATTGTATAAAATAAATAAATATGAAAATACTTTAATACTAAAAGCAACGTCATTCATAACAGTGAAATGGTGGATGTGGACCAATATAGAAGTCTTGGCCAGGCATTCAAAAATGGATTGATTTTTCACCTTTATAAGTAAATGGACAAGTGATTGCATCCTTTTTGAAATGTTTTATAGTTTTTAATGGAATGATGGAATTATTTTTGTCTTGGCCAAACATCCAAGAATGAATGGTTTTTTCAACTTTATAAGTAAATGGACAAGTGATTTTATAGTCTTAATGGAAAGAATGGAATTATTTTTTGATTTCTGGATGGTTGTGTAATTTTATTAAGGTTTAGTAGAATTAGTATAGATTTATTTTAAATTTAGCTTTATCTAGTTTTGAGAGGGATCAAACTTTTCTAGATGTAAATCTTTTTTTGAGCGCAAAACTTGAGAAAAGGTTTACACATTGAGAAATTTGATTACTCTCAGTGATTGAGGGATTTGTAGTTCAGATGGATCTATGCTAGTTCCTAATAATATATATATATATTTATATAAATTTCACATCTTTCTAGATAGAAATATTCTTGTTTTTTATTTTATTAAAAAATTGATACATATAGTTACATACACATGTAGATGGTATTTTTCTTTGACATGCTTTATAATTTTTTTAGTTTAATTTTTTGATGTAATATGCATAGAGAGATAGCTTAAAGAGAGAGTTTATTGTTGGTAGTAAGTTTTTATATGCTTATTAATTAAATTTAAATACGAAGTTCTCAGATATAAGGGTTACAAATATGATGATAGATTAGGGGTGGGAGCTATGTGCAGGTCGATCATGGCAGAAATGGTAGTGCTTCTTGTGGGTTAGGATCTTTTGAAAGTAGTTATCTTGGTGGCTTTCTCTTGACTCTCCCCTTGCCCACAAACTTCCTTTCTTATTATTGTTTAATATCTTAGCTTCTCCAAACCTATAACCGTCTTGTGGTTTTACCACTAACTGTTATAATAGGATAAATGTTTTTTTTTACAGGAGGCTCTTTTGTTGGGTAAGTTTATTTGACTTGGCACTGATTTGTCTCCCCACCATGGGTGATGAGGAACTTCTTGGCTATGATAAGTACATGTTGGACTACCAATCCATATGGGCCAATCTGCCTCATCTTGATCACGAGGTTCATGGAGGGAAGGCTCTTCACTCATCCGGGGAGGCTAGTTTTGTCCCTTCCTATTCCTTAGATGCATGAAATATGGGGTTTCCTACACCTTGCGGAAATATTTCCTCCTCAAGCGTCGCTCTCTCTCTTGTTAGGGCTTTGAGTGGTGAGGAATGTCCTATTGAAGCCATAAGTTTCCAAGGGTTTCAAATAGACCCATGGTGCTCAAGATTCTCTGCTCAACCTGTGATTCATTTTCAATATTCCAAACCTTGGGATCTAGGGTTTTGACCTCAAAATTTTGTGGAAAATCTATGTGTTTCAAAGGGCTAGGATTTTTTGTGAGGGTTTTCTTTTCCCCAAGGTTCCCACTTCTTTTAATCTTCTCCATATCTCCTCGAAATTTCCCTTGATGAGTTGCTTCTTGAGGGATATGGTATCTCAAGTGGGCGACGAGAGGTCATTCAATAGTGGTCCTAAAGTGCAACCTGTTGGTAGGGATGACATTTCTACGTTGGAAGGTGGTCAGTCTAGAAAGGAAAAGTGTGTAGTATAGGGGAAAAGGAAGAAAGAGAATTTTATTAAACACACTGAAGACATGAAGATGTCTTTGTCTCTGGGAGTTGATGTGGCTATACAACACGTGAAGGTCTTAAGTCAGATGATGCTGGTAGGCAAGATTATAGGATGTAAATTCAATTTTCCTTTTATTATTGAATGAGTGAAGTCTATGGTGTGCCCTCTGTTATAAAACCCTCTAACTGTTAAGGTTCTAACCAAAGGATGGGTGCATCTAAATTTCCAGGTTGGAGAAGATGCCAAGCAAGTCAAGGGTAGGGTTTGGACAATTAACTCTTAGCATGTTGTCTTCAAACCCTACACCCCCCTATTCAATTCTAGGTGCGAGAAGACTGATATTGTACCTCTATGGGTTAGAATTCCCAGTTTCCATATTCATTTGTGGCATGAGCTCATTTTCTGTGACATTTGAAATCTTTTTCAGGTTTATGTGGAGCATGACTCCTCTTATCTCATCTCTAATGATATATCCATGGTAGAAATCCTAATTAGTGTGAATCTCCATCGTGGGATTCCTAGTGTGATTGATATGGGTCTTGAGGTTGCTCCCTTAGAGTTGGACTATGAAAGAGTCCCTTACAGATGCAAGAGGTGTCATAAACACGTGGACCTTGCAAAATATTGTGTGCTCCCCATGCACAAGAAAGAAAACAAAACAAAAGTTTTAGCTCTGATCTGTGGAAACGAGCAGGGGGTCCAATCAAAGGAGTTGTTGGTTCCTGCATCTAGTTTGAAATCACATGGACATGATGAAGATGATCAACCAACACAATGAGTGACAATGGGTTCTAGGCTAGATTCCCATTCTTCAGTTCATACAACTTCAAGTTGTAAAGGTACCTCATTGATTTCCACCCTTTCCTCCTCAAATCCTATTATCAATTATATTTGTTTTTCTTCTCAATCTCAGGCATTAGTTCCTATGGTATCTAAGGGCTCCTATGTATCCATTTCTTGCAACCCTTCTCAATTTCCTCTACCTTTCTTATTTTGGCTATCTTCCCATGCCCAAATTCTCCAAGTGATATTTCCTCTTCGTCATCCTCTCCTGTTTTTACCCCATCTGATATCTATGAGCCTGATGTTGTCCTATATAATCTTCTTTCTTAGCTAGTGGTCCCTTGGAAGGATGGTGTTGTATGGGGCTTGGGAGAACATTCATTGTCCCATATGGAAGGTTGAATCCAAGGTAGGAAATCATTTCTTTCCAAATCCAAGGAGAAAGCTTGTGCATATATTGCTGGCAACAAACAATTGTCTATCAAAGGGTCCCTTAAAGTGTTGAAAATAGCAACAAGAAATGCTAAATATAGAAGTGATAAAAATAGAAATGCTATAAATAGCATTTCGGGATACATTCCAGTTTTACTTAGTCCCTAAAATAAAATTGAGAATTAAAATTCGAATTTAATCTTAGCAGTTGTATGAAAAATAATTAATTAATTCATCTTGAGTTAATTAGTTGGAGAAAATCAAACATGAAGCCTATGTGAAGACATGCAACAATTTTCCCTTTGATTGAGGAAGTTATCCCTTAATTAAAGTGATCAATATGAGTTGTACTTTGAGTTGTAATTAGTTAGCTCAGTTAACTAAGTTAAGTCCAGTTAGATTAGTTCCAACAGTTTGTGGAACTCATTGTGAGTTCAGTTAGTTAATGCATGCATGCATGTAACTACTACACTTCAGATAATAGAATATTCTCTCATAAATAGCTCAGGCATGTCAGTTCAGTCACAGACCCAGTTGAGATCAGATGATGGGACAGTGTACTATCAGTTGCAAGAATATTCCATTGAGGATATCTCTTGCAAGCAGAAGGAATTCATTCCTTGGAGATTGTGCAGTTACTTCTGAGTTTTGCTGAGTTGTGTGAAAGGTGAATTCACACAGGTGGCAACAAGAGGACCCAAGAGAAACTACGCAAAGAAATAGGAGGCTTGGAGGATTGGAGGAAGGCATATGTTGTGTCTATTCAGTCTATGAGTAGCATTGAGGGATTGTATTGAGAGTTGGATAGCTTGTGAGCTAAAGCTTTGTGTAATCCAGACATATTTCCACTTGTATGATAATACAAAGATCGGGGTTTTTAGCTGAGGATTTCCCCAGAGTATTCTTTTGTTTTCATGTGTGATTGATTTCTCATTCTCTGTTATATGTGTTCTATTTGATCTTGCTCAAAATTGATTAAGCTTCCACAAGTTTGTTTTTAGAAGTAGATCAAGTATTTTTCTTTAGTATATTGCATTATCAGGTGATCTATTGAGGTAAATTCTACACTTACTACATGAGTAGTTTATTTATTTCACTAACTTCTTGTATGAGGATGTGATCCATCTTGAGGATACTCAAGTTGAAGAATAATGTAGGAAGGATTAGCTCCAAGAGGGAGTTGGTGCAGGAAAGTGAAGGAGCCACTCTTACATCTAAGAGAAGGAATATAGTCCAGCTTAATCATTAGGTATGGTTTCATTTCTTTTATTTTTCCATAATTAATTTTTCTCTTCTTCTGCGATCAATAGATACATCTGACGAATGTGAGGACTAAGTACCCTATATGAATATTAAGAATAATGTCGAGTCATCACATGAAATAGACAAGAGCTCAATACCTAAGAGGAAGGATTGCTATTTCCTTGGTTGATAACTATGATTGAAGAAACTTCCTATTCATAGGGAGTATATTGAATGCAACAATATGGTATGATACTAAGAGGGATATGTCCTTCATGCAAGGAATATTCTTGGTATCTAAGAATTAGTAGTGCTTGATGATTCTGTGATATGGTTCAAACTATGATAAGAAATAATCTCTCAGAGAAATGAGGCTATCCTAGTTCCGGTTGTGTGATACCCTTAGATGTATGTTAAGTGAGATTCCTCTATGATGTACTTAGGAAAGAAGGATATTTGGATGACTTTGAGGAACATGAATATAAGACGAATGGTTGTATATTAAAGAAGGCTTCAAATGAATTCTATCAATTCCCATGGGCTTGGCATGTATGAGTAATGGACATCTGATGTGACCTATGATCTCTCTTCATGACTAAAAGTATGTCTTTGATAATTGGTTTTATAAGCTAACAATTGGTTTTCTATGGGATTAATATTATCTCAGTATTTAGTACCAGAGGGAGCAGACCTCAAAGCATTGGTGATCAATTTCTTGAGATTATAAGTGTAAAAAGAGATGATAAGGAATTCCTTATTAAGGGAAGTATGCTTGGCATGATGAATTACACTGAAGTAGATGAGTGAGTCTCCTCTTCAAATTTAGATTTTATTGATACCATGATAAGAAAATTCAGATGAATTCCTTCTTTGTAGCATAATTCAGATAGAGCCTCAATACATATATTGGGTTGTTGATAAATATGTGATGAAGCTATTAGTTATAAATTGAGACACACTGTTGGATAGTTGAGACTTTATGGATACACTGATGTTGAGAATGTTGTTGACTGGAACAGCACATGTGGGTGCTACTTTAACTTGGGATCTTCCATGATTTCTCGGATGAGTTGAAAATAGAAGTATTTTATTTTAGTATGGATGAGGCAAAGCAAATTGTTGCTAGCATGACTAGCTGCAAGCCAATGTGACTGAGAAATCTCCTTAGAATAGTTGTTTCAACATGCATTGGGAATGCCTATGATATGTTGTGATGGGATTTGACTTTCAGAGAATCCCATGTTTTAGCTCCAAGAATTTTTTATATTGGATATGATTATATTTGGGATATGTTGCAGAGGGAGAAATGTGGCTCTGACACTAATGTGAAATGAAGCAGTGAGGCTTTGACATATGATCTAGTTGTAGATATTCTCACCAAGGCTTTGTCAAAAGGGAAGTTCTTGGTCTTCATAGAGAAACTTGGACTCATGTATGTGACCCTCCTAGGTAAGGGTACCCAATGAATCAGAACAATGAGATATGTGCTTCCCCCCTGTCTGAGCTCTTAGGGAGAGGAATTGAGCTAGAGAGCTCCTGGGGTTGAGGGAACTCGTCAAAAATGGGTGTGCCTAATCCTTACCTTATGGTAAGTGTGTATTTCCACTACTTGTCATTGTGTATGATCCTTACCTCATGGTAAGTGTGTATCTCCCCCTAATGAGTATAACCCAGTATTCATCCTACCATCAAGATGGGCTTGTAGGTATTTCCACCCATCTGGCCAATAGGTGAGGAGACTTGGACATGTCTAATCCTTGCCTAAGAAAAGTTTGTATCTTTGCCAAGTGCCTTGGGTTTTGTATGATCCTTACCTTTCATGGTAAATGTGTATCTCCTCCCAAGGTAGTGGACGTAGGTTTTCTACTATTGACTCTTGAGGGTCAAGTTAGGAAGATTAGCTAACAATGGGATAGTTTTGATCCTTATCTTTCATGATAATCCGTGCCCGGCCTATTGTCTTCTAATATAGGGTGGTAGTCGAATATCCCCTATGATGATTCTTCTTCTTTAGATCATGATGCCATTGTTCAAATGATGATCAAAGGAATCAAATTGAGATGAGATATGATGATATGGGTGGCTTTTTGATATAGTTGAGATCAAGGTCATAAGATTTGACTTCGAGACTAGTAGGGTTTTGAGTATCTAATTGATCTCCCCTATTGTCCGTTATGGATAATTATTCTTATATACTATGAGATGATATGAGATGGGATGAGATAAAATATGATGCAACAAACAGGTACATCTGAGATGAGACTTATGATGTAGAGGGAAATTCCTCCCTAGCTAAGAGGGAGTGTTGAAATTTGGGCTACTATGAGATGAATTTCCCCATAGCCCCAAATGAAGCCCATTGTGCCCCAAAGGAGATATTATAATGGTCATATTAATATTAATGTATTGGGAACTCTTGTAATTTATGTGGAAAATCAAGGCATGAGAAAATATGTTTAATATCATTTTGAACTAAATTTGAATTGATTGTTTCCCTCCAAATCAAGGTCATGTTAGCTTGCAACTTATCGCATATGATAACTTCTATATATTGGCAGACTCATTCATTTGTAAAAACATAAAAATTGGAGAAAATATCTTGGAAAGTCATATGATACCTCAGAGGCTTGCATAATTTTGTAGTGAGTCATTTACTTTCTTATGGTTTGTATTTGAAAAAGGCTTTCTCTTGTTATTACAATTTAGCATTGTTGGTTGAATGTTGGAGACTACATCTTACAAAAAGGCATTGTTTGACTACACCACACTTTATAGTAAGGAATCGCTCATTTTCGGTGGACTATATATTTTTCTAAGACAGACTTGCACTCTCACTACACTATGTCGTGCATTCATGTTTCAAGATAAAATTATTAACTTTGCGACATGGATTTGTCTAAGTCTAAGGAACCGCTCTCCAAATGATGACTCACTCTTATGATCTATGGCAACGCTCTCTAATCGGTGGCTTTCTCTCCTTGCAGTGGTCGCACATTACCTGCAGCGGTCATGTTACAGGCTTAGATTCTTTTAAAGTGGTTGCATATTACCTGCAGCGGTCATGTTACAGGCCTAGACTCTTTTAAAGTGGTCGCATATTACCTACAATGGTCGTGTTACAGGCTTAGATTCTTTTACAGTGGTTGCACATTATCTACAGTGGTCATGTTACAGGCTTAGATTCTTTTGTAGTGGTCGGACATTACATACAGTGGTCATATCACATTTTTCTCTTTCTGTAGATTGCTTTGGAACTCGAATGATGGCTCACATTTCTCTCTTTTACTGTATTACATTGTCTATATGATTAGTATTCCTTGGTGCAATGGATTGCATTGATTGGTTAAACGATATCCTCTTCTTGCTTATTAGTTGTTGTATATTGCAGTGGTACGATATCCTTTGTTGTTCACTCTATAAAACCATGGTATACTTAATGACTCGCTCTTGTTGTTCTCGGTGTGACTCTCATATAATAGCACGCATTGTATGACTATTTGGAAATTGGATATATATATAAGCATGATATACTTAATGACTCGCTCTGGTTGTTCTCGGTGTGACTCTTATATAATAGCACGCATTGTATGACTATTTGTTTAAAGTGGTCGCAATGGCTCACATTTCTCTCTTTTACTGTACTACATTGTCTATATGATTAGTATTCCTTGGTGCAGTGGATTGCATTGATTGGTTAAACGATATCCTCTGCTTGCTTATTAGTTGTTGTATATTACAGTGGTAAGATATCCTTTGTTGTTCACTCTATAAAAGCATGATATACTTAATGACTCGCTCTTGTTGTTCTCGGTGTGACTCTCATATAATAGCACGCATTGTAGGACTATTTGGAAATGGGATATAT
>APFE030435822.1:26659-83193 GCA_000404065.3 Pinus taeda | reverse complement strand
TTCTTACAAGAGAATGTTAGGGTTTGGGAGAAACCCTTGCAGTGGCCTTGGATATGGCCTGGGTTATATAGCATTGAAACCCTAATGTGAAGTAGAATTTTCTTGATCTGTAAGATGCTATTTAGCTATTCAACTACCTAATATATTCAAATAAACCCTATTATGACATATTCAGTGAGTTCAAAGAAACCCTAGGAGGAAGGTATGTTGCAAATTCATTGGTCATTGTATATATTAATGGTTGGACTTGGCTACTGATGAAAGAAGATAAAGGATACAAGTGTTACTCATGAGGATGCACCTCTTTTGACTATGAAATTAATATATGATTGATGGTTTGTGATGCCTCCTCGAGAGATAGACAAGATCAAGAGGGTGATGTGAACCTCCTCCAATCTACATTAAAGTTAAGTACTTTCTAGACTTATGTCATCTCTTTGTGTCACTATTCTTGTTAATTTTTTCTTTTGGTTATTGGTGATTCATATAGCATGAGTATATTATTTATTTCACTAACTTCTTGTATGAGGATGTGATCCATCTTGAGGATCATCAAGTTGAAGAATAATGTATGAAGGATTAGCTCCAAGAGGGAGTTGGTGCAGGAAAGTGAAGGAGCCACTCTTACATCTAAGAGAAGAAAGATAGTCCTTCCTCATGATTAGGTACAGTTTCATTATGTTTATTTTTCCATAATTAGTTTTTCTCTTGTTTTGGGATAAACATGTACATATGATGAATTTGAGGACCAAGTCCCCTATATCAATATTAAGAAGAATTTCGAGCCATCACTTGAATTAGATAAGAGCTCAAGACCTCAGGGGAAGGATTGTTATCTCATTGGTTGATAACTATGATTGAAGAACCTTCCTATTCAAAGGGAGTATATTGAATGCAACAATATGATATGATCCTAAGAGGGATATGTGCTTCATGCAAGGACTATTATTGATATCTAAGATGTAGTAGTGTCTGATGCTTCTATGATATGGTTCAAACTATGATAAGAAATAATCTCTCATAGAAAGTAGGCTATCCTAGTTCTTGTTGCATGATTCCTTAGATGTATGTCAATTGAGCTTCCACTATGATGTACTTAAGAAAGAAGCATATTTGGAGGAATTTGAGGAACATGAATATAATAATTCTGATTGTGGATTAAAGAAGGCTCCATATGAATTATAGAAGGTCTCCTGGGCTTGGCATGCATGAAATGATGGACATCTGATGTAACCTATGATATTTCTTAATGACTAAAGGTATGTCTTTAATAATTGGTTTTATAAGATGACAATTGATTTTTGATAGGATCAATATTATCTCACTATTCAATATTAGAGGGAGTAGACCTCAAAGCCCTAGTGATCAATTACTTGATATTAGAAGCGTAAAAAAGAGATGATAAGGACATCATTGTTAAGAGAATTACACTTGGCATGATGAATTATGTTGAAGTAGATGAGCGAGTCTCCTATTCAAATGTAGATTTGATGGATCCCATTATGAGAAAATTCAGATGAATTCCTGCTTTGTAGCATAAGTCAGATAGAGCTTGGATTCATATATTGGGTTGTTGATAAATATGTGATGAAGTTATTAGTTATACATTGAGACACGCTGCCAAATAGTTAAGACTTTAAGGATACACTGATGTTAAGAATGTTGTTGACTAAAAGAGCACATCTGGGTGTTATTGTAACTTGGGATCTGCTATGATTTCCTGGATGAGTCAGAAATAGAAGTTTGTTGATTTGAGTATGGATGAGGAAGAGAAAAGTGTTGCTAGCATTACTAGCAACAAGCCAATGTGATTGAGAAATCTCCTTAGAACATTTTTTTGAGCATTTTTTTGGCACGCATATGATATGTTGTGATGGGATCTGAATATTAGAGAATCCCATGTTTTTGTTCCAAGCATTTTTTTTATATTAGATATTATTATATTTGGGATATGTTGCAGTGGTAGAAATGTGGATTTGACACTATTGTGCTATGGTATTGAAGTAGCGAGGCTTTAACTGATGATATTCTTCCAAATATTCTCACCAAGGCTTTCTGAAAAGGGAAGTTCTTGGTCTTCAGATAGAAACTTATACTAATGGGTGTCACCCTCTTGGGTAAGTGTCTCGACTGATTGAGAACACTGAGCTGTGCTCTTTCCCCTTGTTTGAGCTCCCAAGGAGAGGAATTGAGCCGGAGATCTCTTGGAATTGATCCTTACCTCATGGTAAGTGTGTATCTTCCCCCACTGAGTATACCCTAGTATGCATCCTACCCTTAAGATTGGATTTTTGGGATTTCCACCCATATGGCCAATGGGTGAGGAGACTTGGGCGTGTATGATCCTTTCCTATGGAAAGTTTGTATCTCCTCCAAGTGCCTTAGGTTGTGTCTAATCCTTACCTTTCATGGTAAATGTGTATCTCCTCCCAAAGTAGTGGATGCAGGTGTTCTACCATTGACTCTTGAGGGTCAAGTTGGGAAGATTGGCAGACGATAGGATAGTTGTGATCCTTATCTTTCATGATAAGTCATATCTTGCTAATTATCCTTGGATAGGGTGATAGTTGGAGCTCCCATATGATAATTCTTCTTCTTTAGATCATGACATTATTCTTCAACTAATGATAAAAGGAATCAAGTTGAGATGAGATAATATGAGATGTATGGCTTATTGATATAGTTAAGATGAAGGTCATGGTATTTTACTTAGAGCCTAGTAGGGTTTGGAGGATCTAATTGATCTCCCCTACTATCGTTGATGGATTCTTATTCTTCTATGAGATGAGACAAGATGAAATATGATGCAATAAACATGTACATATGAGATGAGACGTATGATGCAAAGGGAAATTCCTCCCTAGCTGAGAGGGAGTGTTGAAATTTGGGTAGCTACGGGATGAATTTCCCCATAGCCCCAAATGAAGCACATTATGCCCCAAAAGAAAAATTATAATGGTCATATTAATATTAATGTATTGGGAACTCTTGTTATTTATGTGGAAAATCAAGACATGAGAAAATATGTTTAATATCATTTTGAACTAAATTTGAATTGATCGTTTCCCTCCAAATCAAGGTCATGTCAGATTGCACCTTCCTGCATATGCTAGATTCTATATATTGGCACACTCATTTGTTTGTAAAAACATAACAATTGGAGAAAACATCATGGAAATTCATATGAGACCTCTAAGGCTCGCATAATTATGTTGTGACTCATTTAATTTCTTATGTTTCATATTTGAAAAAGGCTGACTCTTGTTATTGTAATTTTGTGTCATTGGTTGACACTTGGAGACCTCACTTTATAGCAAGGCATTGCTTGATCGCACCAAAATTTATAGTATGGCATCACTCGTTTTTAGTGGATTTTATATTTCTGATACAGGCTCACACTCTCACTACACTATGTGGCACGTTCTTGTTTCAAGATCAACTTATAAACTTTGAGGAATGGAATTGTCAAACCCTAAGGCATCATTCTCCAAATGATGGCTCACTCTTATGATCTGTGGCAACACTCTCCAATCGGTGGCTCACTCTCCTTGTGGTGTTCACACATTACCTAAAATGTTCATGTTACAAGATTAGATTCTTTTGCAGTGGTCACACATGGGCCTAAAGTGGACGTATTACAAACTTATATTCTTTTGTAGTGGTCACACATTACCTATGGTGGTCGTGTTGCAGGTTTAGATTCTTTTTCCATGGTCATACATTACTTATAGTGGTCATATCACATTTCTCTCTTTCTGTATCTTTGTTTGGAACTCGAACAATGGCTCACATTTCTCTCTTTTATTGTACTACATTGTCTTTATGAATCATATTCCTTGGTGTAGTAGTTTGCATTAATTGGTGGCACGATATCCTTTTCTTTCTTACTCTTTGTTGTATATTGCAATGGTATGATATCATTTTCTATTCACTAGACTTAGTAGCATGATATACTTAATGAATCACTCTTGTTTTTCTCGGTGTGACTCACATATAATGGCACACTTTGTATGAATATATGGAAATGGGACTTTGATATATATATGTGAAGCAATGATCTATGAGGTTGTATAGAAATATAGGAAAATGATTTATATCCATAAGGCAATGTTCATATGTGACAAAAGTTGACAGTGCCTTTAACAATGTTATTGTGTCTTTATGATAGATAGGATATTGTATATGCTAGTGATGGCAATATCCTTGCTTCCAATGATAGTAACATTGGGTAGTGGTGTTTTTTCTCCATACAATGATCCATGAATAATGAAATGAAAACAACAATTGGCATGGTTATAACCTTAAATGACAGTAACCTTGTTAATAAATAGCTTATTGGTGGCAGTGACCTTCGCTCTTACAAAATGACATGGACTATGGTACATGATGAGAATGACACTTGAAAGTGATGACAGTGTTGTGGATGTTATGACATCCATTCTCTTGAAATTATATTAGTTCACAAAAAAAGTTGTGAACTGATTTAGGATAGCCCTAGGAGGCCTAATGTAATTGATATATTTCATTGTGGATGTACTTTGTATCCTAGCTAAAAAATTGATGAATATATAATAGAAGAAGAATTTGGTTGTGTTTTCCCCCTTATAGGGTTTTTTCCCTAGTCTCTAACCTAACTCCCAATGTCTCTATTTGTATATTTTTTTATTCTATTGTCCTTTATTGTTTCACTGCATTGTTGATATTATTGTTCTCTCTACATAGTTTCAATGATGAAATGATGTTATGGGATGAATTTTATATCAAAAAGTTAATGTGAAGTTAATGAAATGTTCATAAATTCAATTATCTACAGTAGAGAACAATCTAGCCTAAATTAACACAATACATAATACTTATCTTTTGGAACATACAAGTTGATTGGATACACTCTAATCCCATCTTCTCCCACTGTGTTCATCCACTATCCTTCCATGTTGATCTCTTAAAATTTTCCTTTCTATATTTTCTTTTGAGAACAATTCTTACATACCTAACTGGCCACCTTTTTGTTGCAACTTCATCTTGAAACATTATTCTCTTCCTTTGAGATGTTGTATCATGCTAATCCTAAGATTATGCCAATCCTTCTCTTCTGTAGAGCTTCTTGTGTGTATATGACATGAACTAATGGACTACATATGGACCTTTCTTCATTTATTCAAACTATGAATAATAGATTTCCTTCTAATTTCTTTCTTTACTTCTCTTTAACACATATATCTTGTCTAGAGTTCTGACTCCTTTTTTTATTAACGTTCTGGTGTCTTATTCTAGAATTTTGTATCCTCTTGAAGTGAATATGAATACATGTTGTCTGTCATTCATTTGACCCATACTCAATATGTTGTCCTTTATCCCTTCAACTAATAAGACATTAACAACATTTGTATTTTTAACATTGAGGTTGGCTTAACCTTTTCCTATCACCTTGGTTGGTGCATTATTTCCAAGAATAATGTTTCCACCTTTGTTTTTCTTCAAGAGATAAATATTCTCTTATCTTCAAACATTTGATGAGAACATCCACTATTTATGTACCAATGATCATATTCTTCTGACGCATAGTACTAGGCTACACATTGCTTGTTGGTTTTATTTTTTCTTATGTACTTTAGTATGTTGAACTTTGTTAAATGTATCTTCCTTTGATTTCTCATTCAACTACCTATTCTAGGTAAATTATTTTTGTTGTTTAGACTTACTCCTACAATCCTTTCCTAATGTGCCCAAGCTTATTATATGCATAACATCTTATGTGACAAGAGTAGGGGGTAAGAACATCATGTCTTCTAAAACCATTGTGAAAATATGATTTATGCGTCATAGTCCTTTCATTTCCATATGATTTGCAGTATATAGCCTTATTCCAAATAAAATACAAGAAAAACAATAGTCGTGAAAGAAACTTGTATACATGGGAACATATGATCCTCTTGTGCAGAGGGTTCTTCTCAGACTACTTGCTTAAGAAACTTGATTGTAAAATATAAACAATTTTCTTCTACAATCAACAACAATGTTTCCAAAGTTGTGGTAGATGAAGCACTTAACATCATCCATCAATGTAGAGAAGGGGTTGTTGTTCCTCTTTTGAAAGCCTGTATTTCTGCCATAGTCATCCCTGGGAGCCAATGATCTTACTAAGATAGTTACTTTTCTTGGCTAATGATGATATTGCTTGCTTCCTTTATTTCTAGTCTCGTTACTTTCCTTCTATGTTCTACTACTATTGTTTTCTTTGCCAAGGTTTTCAGATGTTGCCTTATTGCCTTCTAGTCTACCCACACATGCCTGTCAGTTGAATTCTTACCTATTTGTTTCATGAAATCCAAGGTTTGATTTAATGGAGGGTGACGTCCGGTTGCTGAAGAGATTATCCAAGATCTTGGTACTATATTGAAATCTTAATTGTTTGACATTTTCTTCTAAATCACTTCTTAATGAGACAATCTTAGTTTCCAATTTCTCATAGTGATCCACTCTTTCTTTTAGCTAATTGCTTACTACTTATCCTTCTCTTATTATCTCTTCTAATTGGGTTTTAAACTTGACACTTTCTTCTTTAAGTTCATATGATTTGTCATCAAATATTTGGAGTAACTTCTTATATTGAATTTCATGTTCATTTTTATTTTCTAGATCAATCCTTAGAGAAATAATTTAAGCTTCAAGACTCACAATGACTTTCCTTTTCATCAAGTTGTCCAATCACTACTTCATTGGCTCTTTTAACTTCTTCTAATCGGGCTTGTAGGACTATTTTCTTTGATTCATACGCATCTTGATCCCTATTCTCATATATCAACAACATCTCCTTGTGGCCCTTAATCTTTTTCAAGATAGAGACAATTTTTTTTCTTAAATCAAATTTCTTTTTTAATCTTTCCTCTTATAAATATGAAACACCATCTACGATGAAAGGAACTAATTATTCTGCATGGCCACACTCATCTTTTGATAGACCACATTTTTTATTCTTCAGATACATTACTTTCACTGTTATTTCCTTCATGGAGGGATTGCAAATTGTCCCATACATCCTTTGCAAATTCATAATGCATAATATTCTCAAATTCTAAGTCATGTAGACTACAAAAAATTGCATTCATATCCATAACATTCCAATGGAATTCTTGAATCGACAGGGATTTTTAGTATATCCATTACACACTAAATGCCAAACATCGAGTCTAAGATATATGAATATAGATTTCGTCCTTTCTTTCCATACCTGATAGTTTACATCAGTATGCATAAGCACACTTTGATGATCCATGAACTGTTTTGCTTGTGATTATACTTTTTCAATAACTACTGATACTGGAACTACATCTGATACATTAGTTGCATAGTCACAGTCCATATGAATTGTCTTCTTCTTTTGAGATGTTTTCTTTTTGTGCTTCCTTTTATTTTCCATAATTCCTTGGATCTCCTTCCATTTTCTAAATTGATTCCTAAAAGACGTGCTCTGATACCAATTGTTGGAAATACTTAGAGAGAGAGCGAATCAATATTTTAAGAATTATTACAAATGTGTATTTTCAATTGCATTCAAACATTCAATTATTAATGAATTATCAAGAAACATATAAACAAGTCATAAATATAATACACAAGAACACAAAGATTTTAGGTGGAAACCCATAAAGGGAGAAAACAATTATTATTTTTCTTCTCTTTTTAAATCCTTCTTTACTTATGTTTAGTGGCACCAACCAATAGGAACCATCAACTCCCTTGCACTCTTTGCTTTCTACCCAATAGCAGGAAGCACCCACTCTCTTTCATTGTTTTACTGGCAACCACCATCAGGAAGCACCCACTCCCTCTCATTATTTCACTAACACCCACGAGTAGGAAACACTTGCTCCCTCACATTGTTTTTCTCGCACCCACCATTAAGAAGCACCCACTACCTGAGATCCATTATTAGCACAACCCCCAAAAACAATGTAGACCTCCCTTTCATCCATTTTCAAACTGTATCAACTCCTTTTTAGCACAATTTCAAAATCACCTTCAAATCATTTTATATCTTCTCTACTAACACACCTCATTCAATTATCAACAACACATTCTATTTGTTCAACAATTCACTTACTCTGTCATCAACAATAAACAATAATTCTAAATATCTAGAAAGAAGTATCACCATGCATCACAACCATACACTTTATTATTAGTGACACAATATATCAACAACATATACTGAACACGAAAATAATTACCTTCATAAACATATCATATTGACATTGGCCCTGTCATCAACCACATCTCACCAACATATAATATTTTTATTTATATGAGGTAGCAAGCAAACACTAGAAAACATTGTTAAGCAACAACTAGGAAAAATAATCTCAAACCTATTGCAATTTCTTTGCTAACTAGCAACATATCACAAATATCTAGATCACCAACATATCTAGACAATATAAAGTCTCAACAAACAAAGAAAACTTTGATTTAGTCTTTGACATTAGTAACATTGCAAAGATATAACTCATAGACTCATGTAATTTGTATGAGGTTACACAACTATCAAATATTATCATGCCCAACCACTATACCTTCACTAGCTCACCAATCCAAGGTCTTCATGACATATCCTGCAACACAAACCCTAATTTTGGGCCAACAACAAAAATGATAGATGATCCTACTATACAATCCATTTGTAACAATAATTAACCAATTCCAGATTTCAAGGAGTAGTTCTTCAAGCTATTACATCAACCACATACATACTCTGTCATTAGTAGCATCATCAAGCTCAACAAGGTATCTAGACAATAGAGATCTCAAACCATGTCTTGCAACATAACTCCTCATGAACAACTTTGATCACAATTATCACTAGCTACACAACAATCATATTAATCAACATTCAAAACTATGTAACAATTCCCATCAACAATGATCTCACTAGAAAAACCTTGTCATTTAGTATTATCGTCGAACAAACCCCTGAATATACAAACAATATGATACATAATTTTTAATAACAATACTTTGGAAACAAATTGTTCACCTTTGTGTATACTAGCTCAGTCACAAGAAATAAATGGAAACACATTAAATTAAATCCTAATTATAAACTCCAAATATTCATAAACAACACATTGGTTAGTACATCACTTGTAACTAAATCCCTCAGGCATTCCAATTCTCAATAGAAACAATAGACATTGTGAACTCAACAAATATATAGGAAACTATGTCATATAAACCTCCAGTTAACATCAAACAACTAAAAGTCATCATCATGCTCTTCATCAACATTGCCTATAACACAAACTCTACATAGAGGCTCTAAATCACAGAGAATTCACCCAAATATCTAACACATCGGTGGTCTAGCTTCAATAGCTTAGAATTACCACAATCATCAAATCTTAACAATACATTAATTCTCATTAATAGAGAAACCACTGGTCTCTAGAACAACTTTATTAGCTTCCCCTAGCACCTCAATTCTTGAAACAACAGAATTTGTTATCACAACAAATAAGTTCACAACATATCTCAATGTTTATTGCATGAACAGTCCCTGTTATCACTCTAGGAAACTCTCCTAGGTTGCAGCTCGGAGATGCCTGGTAACATATAATCTTCAATATTGTTCTCTGAACTATTGGAATGGATGGTGGTTTGGATCAAGTAAGACAACCATTTCAACTCTATTCTCACTCAAGACATGCATGAAAACCCTCAACAATACAAGACTTTAGACCACTAATGCTCAATAGTTTGTAGATTCAATGGATAGATGGTGAATACCGACTATAGCAGTAGATGCATATATATAAACACATATGAATGGCCAACTACAATAAGTAAAAGAAGCTTGCAAATATAATTTATCAAAGTATAGATAAGATGACAGTTATCTGGCCTTAAACACAAAAGAAACATGAAGAACCTATTCAAGTGCAAGCTTAGAACAGAAGAGAAAATGGAAATTCAATATATAACAGCAAAATAAGCTTATATTGCTAGAATGAAGATGAGAAGCTTGAAGTAACAGAGTCTCCACATCCTCCAAAGGTTGAACCCTTATTACATTTTGCTTTTAGATATTTATAGCTCTTTACAATGCTCTGGAGCCTTCTGAGGCTCGAGAGGTCTTAATCTATCCCTATGTCTCTTCAACAACTTTGATGCCCTAACTAGGCAAGCATGGGCTCAGAGGTTCCTTCTTCTAACAGAAAAGTAATCACTTTTGGGTAGTTTGTTGCGCCGTTTGGGAGCTCTCTCATGCCAGAGATGCCCCACAATCGATTCCGTTGTTTTTGGCTGAGCGTTGTCTACTCCATGATGTTTATGTTTGTTTTGAATGAGCTGAGTTGTGTTGTGGCCCTTGTTTTTCCCTTTCCGGTCTCTGTTTCACGATCTCTGTCTCCCAGCCTCTAGTAGGTGGTGGAAGGGGTCTGCGTGCCTTTTGGAATCCTTTCAAATGCTTAACAATGATTGTCTTATGTTTTAGACAGAAAACGCTGTAACTGTGCAAATCCCGCCCATCCTTATTCTTCTGAACTTCAAAAGTCCTTAAAACTGGTCTATTCATCTATCGCGTCCACCTTGTAGGTCGCAATCACAAGTTGCCAGCGGCCTGTCCCTGTGTATTTTCTCTGTATTTCGGAACACATAAAAAACACTGAAAACTATGAAAAATCAGCCTTGGCAAACTTGAAATATTATATATTTCATTTCTGAACCCTTTCGGGTCCGGGCCTCATTGCATCAGCGCTGCTCCTTGGTTCCCTTTGTATTTTGTTATATAACGAAAATACATGAAATACATTAAAAAATGGCTTTTTGCGGATCTCAAATTTTATACAATTTTATGTATATAATCGTCGGGTCCAGTTATTGGGTCGCCCATATACATGTGTATAGGCGCCGCCCCTTAAGGTTTCTCCGATGCAATCCACCGATGTGATTGATTGCGATCGCATATCGCTAGTGCCCAGGGCCCATGCTAGCGTGCTTTGTATTTTCTGATAGTGAAACCCTGATGTAACGTGGGTCGTCGATCTGCGCACTTGATCGATGGTCCACGTTGAATCGTCAATCGTTGTCGCAAGTTATATATTGTCTGCGCCGATACCCTCCGGTTTCCTCCACCGATTGCAACCTGCCAATCCAATCATCGGAGATCGTTGATCAGGGGTGTGCTCCGCCCAATCTTAAGTCCTTTGTGTTGGCCAATATGTGATTTTCCGCTTAGATCTGGGTTGTTGATCAACCAGATCTAACGACTGTTGTGCGTCATCTCTGTGTATGCCTACGATAATGGTTTTTCACTATTCTTCTTTGGTTTTTGCCTCCCGATAGTGATTTTCCGCCCTTCCAAGGGCTCTTGGCATGCGACTGTTGGTATTTTTAAATGATCCTTAGGTGAATTTTGAAGCTTTTAGTAGTGTTTTGGATCCATTTTTGGGCCAAATGCTTCCAAGTCTATCACTGGCTCCTTCTAGGGATGAAATCCTCCTTGTGAGGTTTCAAGAATCACAGATCAATGCCTTTCTTGTAAAAACAACATCAAACCTTCCTCTTAGTGTTGCATTAGGCATGGAGTCTATTTTGCATAAAATAAAAACTGGAAAAAACATATTTACAACACCAAGGCTTTAAGCCTTAAATGAAATAAAGTTTCAAAAACTTTGCAGCATTTGACTTTGTCAGGAAAATATGGTCTATATTTCACCTCATCTTTGTATGCTTTCAGCCTTGGATGTTTTGCTTGGAAGGTTTTGTTCACCTGTTGAATGATAAGGTCTGCTTCATACTTTGCTATGTTATTTGTGACCTGAAAAGTTAATATGAAAGATGAATGAATGCATTACTGTGTGGGGGACACAAGGACTACACCTCCCCCTGCAACATCCTTAGAGCGAGCCCCATCAAAGAACATGTCCCAAATTTGTGGGCCTGTTTCCTCTGTGATTTGGTAAACTGGCTTTTTAAGCTGCATGGAGGCCAACTGAGATTCTTCAATCTAAAGAAAACAAGCTCCAAAATCAGTGTCTACAACATAGATGGGATGATTAGTGGGATTCCTTTCATCGCTGATAATATAAGCCAATTGAGCCTCTCTGTACAATCTCCTATTTTCACCTCCAAAAACTGAGAAAGTAGCATAGGATAGATCGTTTTGCAATGTTCCACCTAATCTCTTGATCCAGCCTCTGGAAAGAAACATGCCAAACTTGGGAGGTACATCTGCTACCACAATATCCATCATCATGCTCTTCATGGGCAGCTAAGGCAAAGTGATGGCTAGGTCCTTGATTAATCCTAGACATCTCACCTTTCTAGAGTCAAAAGAAAACAGGTCATGATAGGGCTTGCTAATGTCAAGACCCAATTTATCCATGAAATCCTTGGGCATTAGATTATGGTTGGCTCCAGTGTCCAGAAGGCAGTTGTGAAGGATTTTATCATGAATAGTTAGAGAGACATAGAATGATGGGGAGTTGTCTTCACAATTTTCAATCATTGGGCTGAGAATAACAGTTGGCTTGTCATATTGTAGATTTACATAGTCAGTGGAGGCTTGGATGGCTTTAGGCTCAAGGGCCTCGAGGATGGATCTTTTGAAGGACTCATTCTTCACTATTTCAATCAAAGGCATAGGTATTCTTAGCTTCTGAATTTCTGATTGAAAACTTAAAGGAGAAGGAGACTTCTCAAGGCTTCTTACCTCGTGAGTTGGAGCTTTGAGGATGATGGGATCAGCTGCCGATTGCTTTTGCTTTTTAGCTTGTTGTACTGTAGGGAGAGCAGCTTTTTGAAAAGGAGTTTCCTTGGCATAATTCATCTTCAACCTCAGATTATATCTTTGATGATCTTCAGTTTGTAGAATAGCTTCACCGTCCCACTCTTGGTTGATATGGTCATTGAATAATGACTTTTCATAGGAAGCTAAGGTTAAAAAAGGGGCACTGCCTTTGTCTTCCATACAATGGATCTCATCATCTTCATCAAACTACTCTTCTTCCATGACTATGTTTTGGAAAGGTATCTTCACCCTTTGGTCTTCATTGGCATCTTTGCTTCTTTGAAAAATCTGCATCTGTTCATTGGTTCTGCTATATGGATTTGGACTTGGAGGAGAAAAAGTGTTAGGAACTCTTCCTTTCCCATGATGCTGCTCAACCTTTAATTTGGAGATATCAGAGGCTAATGACTCAATCATTTTGGTCATTTTATCGATCTTGGGAGTTGAAGATGATGAAGACTTTCCCCTCTATTTTCTTCTATCAATATTTCCCTTGAGCTTCTCTGCAGCCATGATGTTTGATTCTACTTCCAAGGTTGCATCCTCTATATCAATTAAAGTAGCACATCGCCTCTCCCTCAACAATAGGTAGAAGTCGGAATCAAAAGCACTGGCGTAGGTGAGTTTAGTAGAAGTAGTGGTGGGTTTTACTTCAGCTATATCTTGTTGTACATACGGTTAAACCTCTTATTAAAATCAAACAACAACTCACCATTTTCCCTCTTTACGTTCCCAAACTCAGTGTGGTAGTAGAGGAGATCCTTCTTATCTCCCCAATGCTTTAGGAATGCATCATCTAAAGCCTCAATGTTTGATATAGATCTTGCGGTTAGTTCTCTAAACCATTTTCTAGCCTCTCCATCTAGCCTTTGAATAAATACTCTCATCCAGACATCATCTTCACTAATGTTTAGGTTATCAGCATAGCTATAGAATGACTCAAGATGTTCCTCAGATGTAACACCTTCAGTCCCAGTGAACTTAGGCCTATATTTCTGATATTCTCTAGTAGGCATCGCATTCAAAGGAGTGGGTAGTATTAGAAGTCCATACGTAGTAGCTATGATTCTTTCCATTTTGGTGGGTGCTTGTGGACCTGCCATAGCTGTGGTGGCTATAAGAGTACTGGCAGTCTGAATGATAGAGGGTTGAGGAGTGACTGACAAGACTAAAGGGGTATGATGGATAGGAAGTGAGGTTTCCTTTGGGCTATAAATCTCTGAGAGTTTTTCTTCACTACTAGTATTAGATGCTATACTCTCAACATGTATTTGTCTTATTGCAGGATTTTCTTGAAGAGATATAGAATTTTTTTAGATCTAGCTGAACCTGGTGCTCCTTTCTACAATAACTTTCTTTCTATGATGATTTTTTCAGGATTAGGTACTAGATCAGCTTGTAGCTTCTAAGGATTTCTCCAAGTATGCCTTACAAATTGAGCCAGAACTATGAAGTGGAGTCACCAAGAGGTTAGTCCTTCAGTAGAGTCACCAGATAGATGATTACAACCAAAAAAGTGCCCAGACTTTGTCTATCATCAAAGTTGGATCTGTGTCATTTCCCAGGGAAGCTGAGCTTCAGTTTCCTCTCCCCAGTAGTGTCGCCAATTATGTTATCACTCCAGGAAGCTCTCCTAGGTTGCAGCTCGGAGATGCCTGGTAACATATAATCTTCAATATTGTTCTCTGAACTATTGGAATGGATGATGGTTTGGATCAAGTCAGATAACCATTTCAGCTCTATTCTCACTCAAGACATGCATGAACACCTTAAAAAATACAAGGCTTTAGACCACTAGTGCTCAATAGTTTGTAGATTCAATGGATAGATGGTGAATATTGATTGTACCCGCAGATGCATATATATAAACACATATGAATGGCTAGCTACAGGAAGTAAAAGAAGCTTGCAAATCCAATTTATCAAAGCAGAGATAAGATTACAGTTATCTGGCCTTAGACAAAAAAGAAACATGAACAACTTGTTCAAGTGCAAGCTTAGAACAAAAGAGAAAATGGACATTGAACATATAACAGCAAAAGAAGCTTATATTGCTAGAATGAATATGAGAAGCCTGAAGAAACAAAGTATCCATAGTCTCCAAAGGTTGAACCCTTATTACATTTTGCTTTCAGATATTTATAGCTCTTTACAATGCTCTCAAGCATTCTAAGGCTTGAGAGGTCTTAATCTATCCCTGTGTCTCTTCAATAACATTGACGCCCTGACTAGGCAAGCATGGACTCAGAGTTTCCTTCTTCTGACAGAAGAGTAACCACTTGTGGGTAGTTTGTTGCGCTCTCTAGGAGCTCTCTCATGCCAGAGATGCCCCACAATCGATTCTATTGTTTTTGGCTGAGCGTTGTCTTCTCCATGATGTTTCTGTTTGTTTTGAATGAGATGAGTTGCGTTGTGGCCCTTGTTTTTCCCTTTCCAGTCTCTATTTCACGATCTCTATCTCCCAGCCTCTATTAGGTGGTGGAAGGGGTCTGCGTGCCTTTTGGAATCCTTTCAAATGCTTAACAATGATTGTTTTCTATTTTATACAGAAAATGTTGTAACTATGCAAATCCCACCCATCCCTATTCTTTTGGACTTCAAAAGTCCTTAAAATTGGTCTATTCATCTATCGGGTCCGCCCTCTCGGTCACCATCGCAAGTCGCCAGCGGCCTATACCTGTGTATTTTCTCTGTATTTTGGAACACATAAAAAACACTGAAAAATATGAAAAATCAGCCTTGGCAGACCTGAAATATTATATATTTCATTTTTGAACCCTTTCAGGTCTAGGCCTCATCGCATTGGCGTTGCTCCTTCGTTCCCTTTGTATTTCGTTATATAACGAAAATACACGAAATACGTTAAAAAAAGGCTTGTTGCGGATCTCAAATTGTATACAATTTTATGTATATAACCGTTGGGTCTGGTTATCAGGTCGCCCATATACCAGTGTAAAGGCCCCGCCCCTTAAGGCTTCTCCGATGCGATTGATTGCGATCGCATATCACTTGTTCCTAGGGCCCATGCTAGCGCACTTTGTATTTACCGATAGTGAAACCCCAATGTAACATGGGCTATCAATCTGCGCTCTTAATTGATGGTCCATGTTGAATCGCCAATCGCTGTCGCACGTTATATACTATCTGCGCCGATACCTGCCGGTTTCTTCCGCCGATTACAACCCACTGATCCGATCATCGGAGATCATTGATCGGGGGTGTGCTCCGCCCAATCTTAAGTCCTCTGTGCTGGACGATATGCGATTTGTCGCTTAGATCTGGGCCGTTGATTGGCCAGATCTAACGGTTGTTGTGCGTCATCTCTCTGTACACCTGCGATAATGGTTTTTCACTGTTCTTCTTTAGTTTTTTCCTCCCGATAGTGATTTTCCGTCCTTCCAAGGGCTCTTGGCATGCGACTGTTGGTATTTTTAAATGATCTTTAGGTGAATTTCAAAGCCTTCAGTAGTGTTTTGGATCCATTTTTGGGCCAAATGCTTCCAAGGCTAACAGTCCCAACATACAATCAACAAGTAGACTTTACAAACACCTTGTAAAACAAACTTTCATCTACAAGTATATTTTTCCTAGAAAAAGTATAAAATAAGAGCTCTGCTAATTTAACATGGTCTCCATGAATATCATAAACCAGAATTTGTTTTAGAGGTTGTTACTTCCAATTGCTACACATTTTGATTTAATGTCTCGAAGCTCAAACACATATCAAAGCCAATCAATTGCATTCCTTTTTGAACCAAGTTAGAGGCAATAAATATCATGGATTTAAACTCAATGTCATCACAAAAATATGATCATTAGAAATTCATGTTCCTTGACAAATTAACTCAGAAATTCAACACGCACTCAACTTAAACTTTAATTGCTTCCCTTGATCCCAACAAAACATGTAAGGTAGACTTTTATGCAACCTCCATAGTGTATAAAGAAAAAACACCTCCCAAAATTAAGTAGATCACACTAGACCACATAATTGATCAGATACACCCTTTGATTATAATGATTGATATTCATTCTTTTCTCTTCAATTTAGAGACTTCGACCAAACACCTTCGTTGCACTCCTTCCATATCGAAACTAGATTGGCACTCAACTCATCGATCCAACTTAGGTTGTAGACAACTTTACCCTTTCACACATGTCCTTGTTTGTAGGCAAGACTATCACAATTATTTCATGTGCAACACCCTTAAGAGTCTTCTGCTTCAATCAGTTTCCAGTGTATTCTATGAGCTTTTACACACTTCTGCATTCCATTTTAACATTCTACTAACCTTTGGTAACGTAGACCGATCAATCTCATTTTAAGAATACATTATATTTATCTATATCATTTCAACACTGGGCATACATGTAATATGCTTTGCACATTATCACAACATGGATACATTTCCCAACGAAACAAAGAGAATAGTTCAAACCATATCACACGCTCCTCGAGATTGACTAGTCATATACCCATGCCAGAACAAAAGAAAACTACCACATGATCATATTATAATAAATCTTGATTCCACACCCTTCGATCAGATCAATGGATCACCACCACACCCTTTACGATCATCAATGTCCCATTCAGTATAAATAGACCTTGATCTTTCAAGCGAACGTCAAATAAAATGGGATTGACCATGGGAAATTCGATGGTAAACTTTGATGAAAAAATCAAGCTAAATTACCATGGGCATAATTGATTAGGTGCTCAAAAATTTACTAAAAATTCAAAGTTGTCCAATCGGTACAGAACTTGAACGACCATGTAATGCTCATCATCCTGAATATGGTGTGACTTGTTTTGCGCAAAATAGAATCCATATACTCCCAGAAACATGTTCTGTTTGTTTTCCTAAAAATTAATTTTTTGCAAAAAATTATGTTAGTCCAGTCAGCAATTCGTATTTCTGATGTGGCATTGATTAGGCATTCCTATGTGGCAAGTTGATTTTGCATTAACTATTTTCCTTCAACGAATTATGTGGTGCCAAGTGGCATGATTTTAATGGCACTGACGTGGCATGATATGGGTAGTCAGTTGGTGACCAACCATAGGCTGTCATGTGGTTGAGCCAGGGGCTGCCACGTGGCAACGCGAGGGCCACCGAAAATTTTTAAGGGTCGAATGGACCGAGCAGGGGTTGAACACCAGACCTCCATCCAACAAATGTTGCCATCTACCGTTGCTCCACCATGTGTCTTATTATATTATGTCATGAGGATTATATTTAAAATCCCAGTTTTGTGCCATTTGGAAAAGGGGCCAGCCCCTAGGCACGTGCAACCCATCAGAACCGTGGGCGGAGCAGAGTGGGGGCCTGGCCAGTAGGGGCAGGCCGTTGGCCTTAGCCCCAGGAACATGGCCCCCCATGTGGCCTGAATTTTCGGAAATAAGGTCTCATTAGGAATTTAATCGCTCCAACAAGTTCACTCAGAATTTGGTGGAATCGATGCCCAGTTAGTAGAAATTGGGGCAAATTTGTAGGATGCTGCCGGATTTTGGGGAAATTGAGGTGCGATTGGAAGGAAGACTTGGGAAAAACATAACTTCTTCAGTTTCTTACTAATTCAAGAGCAGGAAGAGGCTAGACAATAATTTTTGGGCATTCTAGAGCCATTGGAGCAAGTTTTAGCGTTGTTTGGGCATTGTAAATTGATGTATTCATACTTTAGATCATAATAGAGAGGGCCAAGCCATTGGAATTTGGACCAAGGAGATGTATCCTAGGTCAGGTGAACTCCAGCATGTGTAGTTGTAATACTATTTTTGGTGTCCAAGTGTGAATGATACTATTCAACCCTTTCCCACATTAAATGTCAATCCGGGATCTACTTGTAATTGCAAGGCTAACGCAAAATATATATGCATGAAAATTGTACTACCCAAAATTGGCTGAGGAATCATTAACAAATGATAAACAACTGTAACAGTAAATGGAAATGACAACAATAATCAACTTGTAATAGCAATTCGATTCAAAACATTGACATCAAACCATTACAGTGAAAAGGAGGAATACATTCATGAAAAAAAACTAAGCACACACTATCTCAGCAGCACATGATCAGGAGAGTGGGCCCAACTCTCTGATCATGGCTATGATAAACTCACGAACTCAAAAAAAAATTAGAAAGCTATAAACTTCATTGATATAAAGTCACTGTTACAAAGCTCAACTCTCTTGTATGCCAACCCCCTGTTTCAAACTGTCTATCCTCTCTTATACAAAACAGTTCCTGAGATTAAGGTAATTGTTGCCTGCAATTACACAATGGTTGTAATAAGCCAAAACTTAATACAAAATATAGAAAGAGTAAGTATGGATCAGTTCCACCGTTACAACTATTTTTTAACAATAGTGTTGCCAACTCGATTTAAACTTAGTCATTTGACTTGGAAATTTGCACATAAGATAAAGTTTAGCAAGCTCTTTTGGTAATAATCCCCTAGACCATGCTTCAACGATTAATTAATTCATAAATACATGATTAGAGGTGTACCTGCATGGTTTTGGATATTAAATAACTTAGTTAGGAGTGCAAATGTGAAGGAAAATAGGATAAAAAGACAAGTAAAAACATGCAATTTTAGATGCCAACATCTCCCCCAACTGGTCTTTCTACATGTCCTCATGCAGCCCGTCGCCTTCACAGGTCTGGGTTAGATTGGCTATGATCAACATGCAACTGAGCAAGATCATATTTCTCAACCATCTCTATTCCTCGGGGTTTGTATCCATATATCATAAGAACTTCTTTCCACCAATCACATTTTACATTTTAGGCGGGAGTGTATTGATCTGCTGGCAACCAAAGTATGGGAAACTGGAATATCAAACCTATCCAATGGACCCCTTGATTATGGATGCAGGCGATATAACATGGCATCATTTCCAGTGCTCGGACATAGTTAGAGGCCCCGAAAGGTTCCCTCATTCTGACAACCGATGATGACAACATCCATCTCCTCTGGCAGCTATCACGAGCCTCGTCCTGATAAGCAACCAATGTGTTGTACATAACCTGGTGCACTACCTCTGAGTCACCAACATCTATTCTTGACATCCATAAATCCCTAAGAAGGTGGTATGCTTATTATGAATAGTGTCGGACTGACAATTCTCTATTCGAATGAAAAGAGGCCTAGTGGATTGGCTTTCCTTGAATGTATCAGAGGCCTTCTTCGACTTGACTTGAATGGTGGTGTAGGAAGTAAAAGCTCTTAGTTGAATATCTCCTACATAGAAAACGAGATTGAATGCTTGGTCATTTTCCAAGAAATAATCATGCATATACAATTCACACATTAAATGTTGGTTCAAGACAATGTCATGAAGTCTCATAATACGAAGAAACTGTATAGGATCTACGATTTCATGGCTAATCTCATGAAGAATACTTTGTTAAAATGTGGCAACAAGAATATTCCAATTTTAATTTGTCCTTGAATTAAAATTCGAATTTAGTCTCATCAATTGCTTGAAAAGTAATTAATTAATTCACCTTGAGTTAATTAGTTGGAGAAATTCAAGTTAAAAGTCTTTCTAAAGTCATGCAATAGTTGTCCCCTAAATTAAGGAGATTATCCCTTAATTAAGGGGATAAGATTGAATTATATTTGAGTTGTAATTAGTTATCTCAGTTTACTTAGTTAAGTCCAATTAAATTAGTTCCAAACCGTTTGAGGAACTAATTGTGAGTTATCAGTCAGCTGATGCATGCATGCACTCAACTAGTGTACTCCAGATAACTAAAGATTCTCTCATCATTAACTCATGCATTTCTATTCTGAGAAAGACCCAGTTGAGATTAAAAACAGGGGCAGTGTACTATCAGTTACATGTGTTTTTCTATAAAGAAAGCTCATGCATGTAGAAGGAATTCATTCCTTGAGTATTGCACAGTTTTACAGGGTGTGAGATCAGTGTGAGTGATCAATGTTCCACTTGGTAACAAGAGGATCACGTAGGAGAAACAACGCAAGGAAATAGGATCTTGAAGGGCAGAGGAGAAGGCTTAAGAGAATTCTATTTTGCTTGTGAGTATCTGTAAGGATTGTACTGAGAGTTGGCTAGCTTTGAGAGCTAAGGCTTGGTGTATTTCTGAGATATTTCCAACTTGTATGATAATACAGATAGTGTGGTTTTTAACTGAGGCTTTCCCTTAAGTATCCTTTTGTGCTTCATGTGCATTGATTCTTCTTATGGTTATATGTGTTCCGCTTGATCTTGCTTAAATATTTTAAGCTTCCACTAATTGATTGTAGAAGTATATTAAATTATTTTGCTTTAGTTATATTGCATTATCAGATTAATCTACATTCAGAATTTCTACATGGTATCAAAGCAAAGGTTATCGGAGCTGTGAACAGTATACTGAGAACAGAATTTGAAGTTTGAAGTTTGGGGTTGCAAGTGAAAAATTGAATTCTTATCATACTTCAAGGTTGGCCAGTGGCGTTTTATGGCTTGAGACTCGAGTATGCCTTGGATGGTAGATCAAATTACATAGCATGGAAAGATCGCATGGAATCTGTATTAGAAGACAACGACTTGAAGGAATTCATTGATCAAGAAATCCAAAAGCCAACTTCAACTAATGCACAAGAGTTGGCTTAATGGAATAAGTGTGTGGCGAAGGCGAGATGGATCATCCTTGAGGGAGTTCGAGACCATATTGTCTCGAGTCTCCATGGGAAGGATACTCCATTTTCAATGTGGAAGACATTGAAGGACCTCTACTAGAACAGTAGCGACCAGAGGAAGTTGGCGCTCAAGGATAAGCTTCGAAGAATCAAGATGGAGAAGGGTGATACTATTTCCACATATATGAACAAGCTCACCACCTGCAGAGATGATCTTATCAGTTTCAAAATAACTAAAACCGATGATGATATGATGAGTCTCGCTCTCCTTAGCCTTCCAAAGAGCTGGAATATCTACTATGACTCTGTGAATGGAAGGGAGAAACTGTCGGATTAGGAGTGACTGTGGTTTTATCTCATGCAAGAGGATATCAGGAGGAGCACATGAGATGGTTCTTCATCCAAGAATGATGATGAAGAAAATCTAGTCTTAGCAAGTAAGGCAAGGAAACGGAAGGGGAAGGCTTCCCATTCCAAATCGAATTATTCTCATGGAGGGAAGAAGGTTGACAAGTGTAAAGTGAGATGTTTTAATTGTCACGAGATGACACATTATGCGACTAATTTCCCATCAAAGAAGTACAAGAAGGGATCCTCGAAAGGATCAGAAGGTGAGGCATTAGCCTCTCAGTTCGAAATGGACTTTACCCTCATCACATGCATGGTGTCATCGATGATGGGTTGTGTCTGGTATCTTGACAGTGGAGCCTCATTCCACATGACCGGTGATAAAAATTTATTTAGTACCTTAGAGGATAAATACCTCAAGATGTGCATAGAGATGGGTGATGATGGAAGGTATAGTGTTTTAGGAGTGGGCACAGTTTCTTTTCAAAGGAAGCATGGAGCTCCTCTCAACTTGACATATGTGATGTATGTGCTTGTGCTGAAGAAGAACTTGGTATCGTTCGTGATGTTGGAGGACAAAGGCTACGATGTTGTCTTCAGTAAAGGAAAGGAATTCCTAAGACACACAGCCACGGGTCAGACCAAGAGGATAGGGATTCGGGTGAAGAATCTCTATAAACTAGAGGTAGATGATTGTGTAGCATTGAGTACGAAAGCAGAATTGGTGCAAAGCCAAGACATTGGCGAGTTGTGGCACAAGCAGTTGGGCCATTTGCATCATGGGGCCTTGAAGACAATGCAACAGATATCTACAGGACTTCCCAAAGGTAAACTTGAGCAAGTTGACACATGCAAAGGTTGTACCTTGGGAAATTACACCAAGTCTTCCTTTCATGATCGAGACAGTCGAGTAGAGGCTATCTAAGAGCAAGTTCATACTGATGTGTGTGGACCATTCTCGACAAAATCCACAGCGAAGCAAAGGTATTATGTGATTTTCATTGATGATTATTCTCATAAATGGTGGATTTATTTCATGCAGAAGAAGGACCAAACCTTCACAAATTTTTGTGAGTTCAAAGCTTTGGTCAAGAAAGATTCAAGGAAGAAGAACAAGGCCTTGAGAAGAGAAAACAGTGGAGAATATGTCTCTCAAGAGTTTAAGGAAATATGTGCAGCAGAAGGAATTAAGAGAGAGTTGACAGCACCTCATAACCCACAACAGAATGGGGTGGCCGAGAGGAAGCACAGAACTATTATAGGGGCAACACAGGAAATGTTGCATGACCAAGGCCTACCACTTCACTTGTGAGATGAGGCATGTAGCACAACGGTCTATTTGCATAATAGAAACCTGCATCACATACATAGGATGACGACACCAGAGGAAGCTTTCTCCGGTAAGAGACCAGATGTGGGTCACTTCAGGATCTTTGGCTCATCGGTATATTACGATGTGACAAAGGATGAACGGAAGGAGCTTGAGCCGACAGCAAAGTTGGGGATACTTGTGGGGTACACTGATACACCCCACAACTATCGGGTGTATCTTCCTACTAGTCAGAGGATAGTCATTTGCAGAGATCTCAAGTTTAACGAGCAGAAGGCCATGCGAGTTTTCCTTGAAAGGGAGCTCCAACTATAGGCTGTGGAGGAACTGTTGGTTCCTAAGGAGGAGGAGCCTCAGACTGATGCAGAGCAGCCACATGCAGAGGTTCCAGGAGTGGAGACATCCACTCAATCAGAGTCTTCCAGAGATGGACGGAAGTACACAAGAGAAGCTGACAGATTGGTGACGGATGCCAGAGATAATGTAGGAGAACCATCTTCTCAGCGCAAACAGAGGAGGTCACCTGAGAGATACACTAGATACATGGCCCTTGTTGGGGAATGTGTTGAGACCGATCCATCTTCTTTTGAGGAAGAAGTGCAGCAGTCGATTTGGGTTGATGATATGGTGTAGGAGTATGACTCCATAGTTCGTAACAGTGTTTGGGACGTGGTTCCGAGACCAGAGAACAAGTCAGTTATGAGTTCCCATTGGCTTTATAAGGTAAAGCAAGCTGCTCATGGTAGTGTGGAGAAGCACAAGGCAATATTTGTTGCCTGTGGTTTTTCCCAGGTCGATGGGATTGACTATGATGAGACTTTTTCTCCTGTCGCAAGGTACTCATCTATCAGATAGATGTTAGCACTATAAACACAAATGCGCTAGAAGATCCATCAAATGGATGTGAAGATGATTTCCTCAATGGAAAGATTGAGGAAGAGGTGTACATAGAGTAGCTGGAAGGTTTTGAGACCTTCGATTGTGAGTCGCATGTGTGTTGACTGAAGAGAAATTTGTACGAGCTGAAGTAAGCACCTCGTGCTTGGTACACCAGGATAGACAACTAATTCACTAGGTTGGGCTTCACAAAGAGTGAAGAAGATGGGAACCTGTACCACATCATGGTAAAAGGTAAGTCGTTGATCATTGTACTTTATGTTGATGATCTCATATTGACAAGTGATGATCAGTTGATCATGTCTTGCAAGGAGGACCTTGCAAGAGAATTCAAGATGAAGGACATGGGTCTCATGCATTACTTCCTTGGCATGGAAGTGTGGCAGAAGGATGGGGAGTTGTTTGTGTCTCAGGGCAAGTATGCCAATGAGATACTTAGGAGATTCCACATGGAGAAGTACAAGCCCATGTAGACTCCTATAGCAAGTAACTGGAGGAAGGAGGATGCTACCTCCGGAGAAGTAGTTGAGGCTACTATGTACATGCAGGTTGTGGGTTCACTGATGTATTTTGTGAACACATGACCAGGTTTGTGCTATGCGGTGAACCAACTAAGTCAAGAAATGGTTCAGCCTACCAAGATGTTTTGGAAGGTGGAAAAGCATATATTGAGATACCTCAGAGGCACATCTCAGTATGTATTATGGTACAGACAGACAGAGGGAGTGAAGCTACAGGGCTTCATTGATGCAATTTGGGTAGGGAGTCCATCAGATCAGAAGAGAACATCAGGAGGGATTTTCAACTTTGGGTCAGCTGCAGTTTCTTAGTAAAGTAGGAAACAGAGGTCGGTTGCACTCAACTCGGCAGAGGATGAATATATGGCTGCAAGTCAGGCAGCATGTGAGGCCATCTAGATGCGGAAAATCCTAGTTGGTTTGTTTGATCAAAGGATGGATCCAACTGTGATCTATTGTGATAATCAGAGTTGTATCAAACTCTCTGATAATCTAGTATTTCATGATAGGTCTAAGCACATCGATATCTGGTACCATCATCATAGACACTGTGTAGCGAGGAGGATCATGTTGCTGCAGTATATTTCTACAAAGGAGCAAGATACTAACATTTTGACAAAGGCATTGTCAAAGTGTAAATTTGAGTTCCATAGAGACAGGATCGGGTTGGCAGATAATCCTTTCTTGTTGAGAGGGAGTGTTGAAATGTGGCAACAAGAATATTCCAATTTTAATTTGTCCTTGAATTAAAATTGTGAATTAAAATTTTAATTTAGTCTCACTAGTTGCTTGAAAAATAATTAATTAATTCATCTTGAGTTAATTAGTTAGAGAAATTCAAGTTAGAAGTCTTTCTAAAGTCATGCAACAATTATCCCTTAAATTAAGGAGATTATCCCTTAATTAAGGAGATAAGATTGAGTTATATTTGAGTTGTAATTAGTTAGCTCAGTTTACTGAGTTAAGTCCAGTTAAATTAGTTTCAAACTATTTGAGTAACTAATTGTGAGTTATCATTTAGTTGATGCATGCATGCACTCAACTAGTGTACTTCAGATAACTGAAGATTCTCTCATCATTAACTCATGCATGTCTATTATGAGAAAGACTCAGTTGATATTAAATACATGGACAATGTACTATCAGTTGCATGTGTTTTCCTATAAACAAAACTCATGCATGCAGAAGGAATTCATTCCTTACGTATTTCGCAATTTTACAGGGTGTGAGATCAGTGTGAGTGATTAGTGTTCCACTTGGTAACAGGGGGATCACCTAGGATAAACAACACAAAGAAATAGGAGCTTGGAGGGTAGAGGAGAAGGCTTAAGAGAAGTCTATTTTGCCTGTGAGCATCTGTAAGGATTTTACTAAGAGCTAGATAGCTATGAGAGCTAAGGCTTGGTGTAATTCTGAGATATTTCCAACTTGTATGATAATACAGATAGTGGGGATTTTAGCTAAGGATTTCCCCTGAGTATTCTTCTGTGTTTCATGTGCATTGATTCTTCTTCTGGTTATATGTGTTCCGCTTGATCTTTCTCAAACCTTTTAAGCTTCCCCTAATTTATTGTAGAAGTAGATTAAAGTATTTTGCTTTAGTTATATTGCGTTATCAGATTAATCTACAATCACAATTTCTACATACTTTCCAGGCAAATGCGAAGGTATTTTTCATGAAGAAATAAAGAATAACTATGAGCAGGGGGTTGACAAGCCATTACCTGTTGTGTTAAGGTAAATATTTCTTCCTTATCGGATTTCAGTGTCCGCACCTACTCTTCCAGCTGCTCAACCTTCTTCTTTTGTTTTTCTCATTTCTGCCTCTCCCTATCCACCTGGTTTACATAACCAGTGATGATTTCTACAGCCTGGATGCGAACTCTATTTACTTCTTCCTGATGATCTTCCACAACAATTGTTCCCTGTTGAAGATGAATAGCCACAACATGCCACTTCTGAATCTCAACAATAAAAAATAATTCTCGAGCCTCCAATAAGTGGCTTATAGGTTCAGTTTGCACTGCAGTAGAAACAATGGGATTGTTTCTGGTCTGAGCTGCTGAGGGAGCAGCTTTAGTCCTAAGTATTGCAATTTTTCTCCTGTATCTTCATGCTCCCCTTTGTAAGCACAACACCCTTTTCCTCAATCTCAGATTATTTATTTTTAATTGCATAACTTCATTGAACTGAGATTGATACCTTTCCTTATGGTGAGGTCTCCTTCATGTGCATTATTCAATGAATTCTTACTTGACATCGACCTCCTCTACTGGTCTTGTAGCTAATTTGGGGTCTGATGGATCATCAACGCATGTGTCAAATGACTCCACCTTCACTCTCACTTCTTCTGTTTTCTTATTAACTTGAGTGGTGTCCCCTTCATTTCCTTCCAGAATTACCATGGACGGGGGTTCAACATATTCAACTTATTTTTCCCCCGCATGTTCTTCCATATGTTCCAGAACTGCCTCAAGCTCTGATGGGTTAGTTTCATAAGGAATTGTGTCTTTATGTAATCCTTGAGTTGTCTGGACAACTTGCACAATACCACCCTCATCATTTTTCTCCTGTGCTTGCTCTGTCACCCAGTCATCCACTGTCTATTTGAAAGTTGACTCAAACCCTTGTGGGGTCGCGTCAACACAAATGTCTTCCTCTGGTGGCCCTGCAGGGCTGGCATCCATCACCACTTCTTCAATCTCTCTGGTTAGCACCAGTTCTGACTCCCATGTTTCCAAATAGTTCCATCTGTGCAACAATGAGTGTCGGCACTTGAGTGGTCGCCTCAACTAGTGCATCAAATCTTGTCCCAATAAATTTTAAATTTGGGGGAATGAATTTTTCCTTCGAGTGTCGAGGAGTCCGAGATTTCCTTGCCCCTCTTGGTAGAGTTGCAAGGAGGGGAAAATGAAGAACATATTCACCCATTTCCTTCTGGACTATGCTTTCTGAATCATGCCTCTCAACCCCTACATTTGTTGTTTGAGCCGAGTCCCCCTATGGTTCTTGAAGAAAAGTGTCAATTGAAAGTTATTTTTCTTTCTCCAATTCCAAGGTTTCTCCTGTCAGTGGTGTTGGTTCTTTTGTGGTAGCACCACTTACAGTTTCTGCTTCGAACCCCAAGTTTTCTTGGACAGGTGGTGCTGGTTATTTTATAGCGGCACCACCTACACATTCTTCTTCAGACCTCAAATTCATTTGTTCAAGTGGTGTTGGTGGCATTCCTTCTCGAGAATTGTCAACTTATGTTGAAGCAACATCGACCATGTCCTCAATTTCCATCCTTTCACTTCTATCGAGCCAACAAGCGATGCTGATTCTGGTGGAACAACGTCAATTGTGGCATCTCCCATTTCAACTAAGCCAACAAGCGATGCTGGTTCTTGTGGAGCAAAATTGGTTGTAACATTTTCCATTTTGACTGAGCCAACAAGAGATGTTAGTTCTTGTGGAGCAGCATCGGCTATAACATATTCCATTTTGACTGAGCCAACATGCGATGTTGGTTCTTTTGGAGCAGCATTGGCTATAACATCTTCCATTCCGACTGAGCCAAAAGGTGATGTTGGTTCGGCTGTGGAGCAACGTCCGCTGTAACATCTTCCATTTCAACTAAGACAACAGGCAATGCTAGTTTGGCTGTGGATTATAATGCCCACATCATCCCCCTCCCCTGTAGGTATAATGCCCTCCAGTTCTTCTTCGAACAATTCAAAGAATTGTGAACAAGGTACAAGAGTTCGAGCCAGCGCTTGAATTACGAAAATTCTGACCAACCCGTGATTCATGAGGACTGCTAATACTTGTTGAGAGTAGCGGGTAGATTGCACTATCATTTGAAGACTTTTCCACAGGAAGAAAGACATATCTAGCAAATGGATTTGCGCATGTTGGAACCAAATGGATGCCAACAACTTGAAATGATACTTGAACAACATAGTAAAGCGCCCTTCGCAGGTAATGTATCTTAACACGAAGTATGCAACTTCACCCTAAGGATAAGGTAGTGACTTACGATCATATTCCCTTCCTTTTTGAATTGTTGTTTCTCTGGCTTGTAAAAATACTTCTGAGAAATTTGACAAGGGAACGTTCCACGAAAACCACTTCTTCCCTTCTTGTGGTAGTCCACTGATGGCCGAGATGGCTTCCTCTATGAAAAGGATATCGAGACCCTAAACTCTGGAATGATCTCCTTCTAAGTTCAACGCAAATTCAGTTGTAACAGTCTCGTCCAACCCCTGCAATCTCTCAAAGTATCTATCCCAGCCTCCATTTACAAAGACCTATCATACATTTGCGTTACTACAGACCAAAATTGTGCTCTCTAGTTCGTGTCTCACATTCGCTCCACCCATTCTGCTATAACTTAGTAGCAACACTTCGGAGTAGTAGTAAAACTATTAGGAGGGAGTATCGACATGTAATTTTTTGTAGAAAGGCATAGGAAATGATAATAACTAGGTGTACAAATGGAAGTTTTTAGAAACATGGGAAAAACCTATGGCATATTAAGGAAATAATGAAGAGCCATTATGGTAATTACTCTGCAGGTTTCGAAGGGACTGGCTCATTAACATCCAATATCTATTGATAATTGTGCAAAGTAAGGTGAGGATCGTAGAGTGTACATATTGGCACGAGATTTTATGCTAACATCAAAAAATCATTGTTAAAATTGATTACAACATCGTTTTTAAATATATTTGTACCTCCCCCCAACTAAAAAAGGACCGTCTGCGGTCACCTCAAGTCATGTCAAAATAATTACTAATCAAATCCACAAAGTCTAGTTGAGGACATACCTAGCGCTTACCTGGCAAAGTAACAACCTCAAAGGAGTAACCGCATTGATGATGTAATGGCATTAGAGGAGTGACAACATCAAGTACTTAGAAAAAATTTCGCCATGGAGTAGCAGCACTGGAGGAGTAATAGCATAGGAGGAGTAACAACACCAGGTACTTAGAAAATTTTCACCACAGAGTAGCAGCACTGGAGGAGTAACAACATCTGAGGAATAACAACACCGGGTACTTAGAAAAAATTTCACCATGGAGTAACAGCACCAAAGGAGTAACAACATCAGAGGAGTAACAAAACCGAAGGAGTAACAACACCGGGTACTTAGAAAAAAAATTCACCACAGAGTAGCAGCAGCAGGTACTTTGAAAAAATTTCACCACGAAGTAGCAGCACCGGAGGAGTAACAACATCGAAGGAGTAACAACATTGGGTAGCTAGAAAAAATTTCACCACGAAATAGCAGCACTAGAGGAGTAACAACATCATTGGAGTAACAAAACCAAAGGAGTAACAACATCAAGTACTTAGAAAAAATATTAGCATAGAGTAGCAGCACCACAAAAGTAACAAGATGGAAGGAGTAACATCACCGAAGGATTAACAGCACTGGGTACTTAGAAAATTTTCTTTCCTTCGTAGGATATAAACACGAGTGGTAGTACCTATAAGAAAATAATTGAGTGGTAACAATATTTATCTATATAGACTATATATATATGTCAATCAAAGGATGCAGAGGAGGAATTTTCTGCACTGGCAACCTTCAAACCAGATTTATCAGAGAGAATTTTTATGAAGGCATCTTTAAAGGCCGAACAATGATACAGTCTGAGATGAGGCCCATTTACAATAAAAGAAGCATGTGTATCATCAATCATGACAAGTCTAACAGTTCCATTATCAAATACCTCATCAATCTCATAAGGCCCCATCCAGTGAGAGCAAGGCTTCCCCTTAAAGTCCTTAAAACAAGAATCATAAAGTAATTCCCAATCCCCTTTAGGAAACATCTTATTCTTAATAAATTCATTATGCCATTTTATTCTCTACTGCTAAATTGCAACAGTTATTTGGATAGCCATTAAATGAATTTCATATAGTTCATTTAGTTGTTCCAGCTGGAGTTTCTGGGCTTTTGAAAGGTCCAATGCTATTCGAGAGTTGTCCTAAGCGTATTAATCTCAAATTCTATTAGAAACAATGGATATTTACCATAGACAATCTGAAACAGTGAAAACCCTTTTTTATCTCGCCATGATGTTTTGTAACCCCAAAGAGCTTCAGGAAGTTTTTCAAGCCAATCTCGGCGATGTTTTTCCATACTCTTCCTGAGAATGTTTTCTAATACCTTCTTCATGCTTTCCACTTGACCATTCTCCTAAGGTGGTATGGAGATGTTATTATATGCTTGATCCCATAATTTTTCATAAGCCTTGCACCCATCTGAAACTATCTCTCTAGCGGTGCCATATTGAGAAAAAATATCTTCGAACAAAAAGTCTGAGACATCGTGTTTTGTGGCTTTTACCACAACACTGGCCTCAAATCCACTTTGTCAAATAATCGATGCAGACTAAAATATGATCTTTCTGATGTGAAAATGGATTAAATGGGCCAACAAAATCGATAGTCCATTTCTCAAAAGGTTCAAGGACTACTTGAGGTTGTAACGACATTTCGCCTAATCAACCAGGCTGACCCATTCGCTGGCAGTTATCACATCTTTGAACATAATCTCTCACATCCTAAAATATGGAGGGCCAATAATATCCCATTTGCAACACCGTATGTCTGATATATTTATCTACAAAATGACCCCCACAGGGGCCATCATGAGTAGCCTTTAAGGCATCATAGATTTCATCTTTTGTTACACAACGTCAAATCTGTCAGTCAATCCTTGTATGAAAAAGATATCCTGTTATCCATGAATAACAGGTACTATGACAAATGATCTTCCGTTGTTCCCTGTATGACAAATGTTGGGTTACCTTCCCTATAGAAAGATAATTAGAAATATCTACATACTATAGAGTATGAGTAGAAATTGCAAAAAGATATTCATCCGAAAAACTATCTTCTACGAGTGGACCTTCATCATTAGTATCTAATCTAAATAAGAAATCATCAACTACATTATCCTTCTCTGGATTATCTATGTGGTAATGTAAAATTATTGAAGTAATAAGAACCACCTTGTGACATGCCTAGGGATTATAGGTTTATTCATCAAGTACCTAATTGTTGCATGATCAGTATGCACAAAAGTAGGATAACCAGTAATATAATGCCAAAATGTATTAACAACATAAATAACAACCAAGAACTTTTATGTTATCGTATAGTTTAATTCAGCGGGTGTCAAATTCTTGCTGACATAATAAACAGCGTACAACTTCTTGTCCTCTTGTTGTCCCAAAACTGCCCCTATTGTTGTTTGAGAGGCATCAAAGTGGATGTGAAACAGGGGTTCCCAATTAGGACCTTGCAAGATCGGAGCTTGGCAAATTAGTTCCTTGATTTTTGCAAAAGCCTCTTCACACTCGTCTGTCCACAAGAATTCTGCATCTTTAGTTAACAGTTGAAAAAGTGGAAACGCTATTCTAGATTTTTTTTATATAAAACATCTATAATAGCAAGTGCAACCAATAAAAATACGTACCTATGTCAGTGTCTTTGTTACAGGAAAATGCAATATTACCTCTACCTTATCCAGATCAACTTGAATTCCAGCAACTGAAAGAAAGTGTCCTAGCACTATGCCCTCTTCTCTCATCATATGAAACTTAATTGTACTAAAAGAAACATGCATTTATATGCATCTTTTAAGAACCTTCTCCAATTTTTCCAATCGTTCGTCAAATGATCCCCCGTATGGTGTAAAATCATCCATATAAATATCAACACTATCATATACTAGATCAGAGAAAATCCCTAATTTTGCCCTCTGGAAGATAGCAAGCGCATTACAAAGACCAAATGGGAGGACTCGGTATGTGAAATTTCTCCAAAGGCATGTAAAAGTGGTTTTATCCTGATTCTCAAGAGCTGTTCGATTTGGTTATACTCACTAAACCCATCCAAGAAGGAAAATAAATTCTTCCCACCTAAGGTATCAAGGACTTGGTCAATGAAGGGAAAGGGAAAATGGTCATTCAAATTTGCTTTGTTCAACTCCCTATTGTCCACACAAATCCTCCACTTACCATTCTTTTTAGGAACAATAAGTAGTGGGAACACCCATTGACTGTCCGAGATAGGGTAAATAAATCCTGAATCTAGTAACTTCTGAAGTTCGTCTTTGAAAATGTTTTTCAGGGCGAGGTTCATTCTTCTCTGGGTTGTCTCACAGGTCGAAAGTCTTCTTTAATGTATATATTATAAGTGCATAAATTAGCATGGATACCCTTCATATATGTATAGTCCCATGCGAATGCTTCCTCATGTTTACGAAGGACTTTCAGGAGTTGTTCGGTCTGGGATGGTGAAAGATTCGAGTTAATTTTCAATGTCTTCCCTGGCTCAATACTGTCATAGGGTGCAACTACAAGAATATCTTTGTCTCAAATTCCTGATTCAATAGTTTCTTATGTTTCAAAGCTCATAACATATTCTATAAATTGACGAGTTGTATCAAAAACGGCATGGGGGCTACTGATAAAAGTATTAATAGTATCATCTTCCGTTTCATTTTTAAAATAGAGGGCTTGACTAATATTAAGGATTGGTCTGGTTTCCTCATTTTTGGTTCAGGTCCTTCTAAAGGTAGGGAATTTTGTTTAAATGTTTCCTTATCTGGTGAACTTGGTTCTGCAGGGGGGTAAAGGATAAGGTTCTTTGTATTTTCCCCATTAGATATCACCATATTTCCTGAACAGGATCTGATATAGGCGTCTGCAGTTGCAAGCCAAGGTCTTCCTAAAATCAGAGGGTGACCACCAACTGGGGACTATGTATGTAATACCAGAAGATCAACAGGATAACGCCATGATTCGTATTGTAGACCTATCTGCTAATTCCAAGACAGTAGGAGTTGGTTTCAGATTCGTAGACCTAATGTGAGCATGGTTTCAGACATGATAACATTAATCACAGCCCCTAATTCTACCAACAAATTCGGGATGTCAACCCTATTAATCTACACTGTCAGAATTGGGTTCCCTAGATCTCCATATTTCACAGGTATATATTTTCCCAGCATAATGTCTGATAGCTTCCCCATAACATGAATGGTATGCAGATCCTTTGTTTTCTTTCCAGGTTTCTTGGAACAATATTCTCTAATTGTCTTAGCATAAATAGGCACATCCATCTTACCTTGGAGTAAGGGAATTTTGACAAACAAATTTTGAAGTTCCCCTAAAAGGTCAAACTCTAGTTGGTTCTGTTTACTCAAGGTTAATCTCTCAGGATAAGGCAGATCAGTAGGGCAGCCCTTAGTAGCACTTGAATGAGGAGGGGGGTGTTTGGCAGAGTTCTGATTTGATTCATTCCCAGCTACTCGAGATTCTGGTTCTGGTTATTCATCATCAATATGTTCAATTATAATCTGTGAAGTCTAAGCATTCATTACCCGACCAAATCACATATTTATCTCATTACATTATGTGGTAGCAATGCTATATGAAGGAAGGTTGAGAGTGTCAGTGTTTTGAACACCCTTATTATTAGGATTGTCTTAGGTTGGATAGGAAGCTAAGGATGAAAGGGAGGAGTACTGGAGTGAATGTTGGAAGGTAGTTGTAACTGCTATTGTTGCATAGGTTGAGGGAATTGACCAGGAGGAGGAGAAGGCCCTCACCAATTCTGAGACCACGAAGGGTTTCAACTAGATTGAGGGAACCAAGACTGCCAAGGTGGATATTGATAAAATTGAGGCCATGATGGTGAAAAAGGTATTGACTGAGGGCCCATATTTAAACTGCTAAATTATTGAGAAAGGTCCTGAGACATACCTTCATCTGGGCTTGGTGGCTGTGGTTTCCATGGTTTCTTGGAACCCATAAAGCATAGTTTCTCTACTCATTAATTTGTTCCCTAGAACACCGCCTTCAACCCAAGAAGAGACGGAGATGATCTGGTGGAGTGTGCATGTTCACATATTACACAAGTCTCCGCATCATTTAATGGACATTCCTTTAATGGATGTTTCTTTCTGCACTGAAGGCAGAAGATGGCCATGGTCCTTTCTAACTCCATGTGATTTGTTTCTTGTAACGTGTCCATTTGAGAGGAAAGTGTACTCAAGATGTCAGTCTTCAAGTTATCCATCAAATTTCTGATCTCTGCCTTTGTAATTCCTTTACTGGATGTTTTTGAGGTTCGAATCCCTTGCTTATTTCTTGGAGCCCCTCTTGAAAATTGAATACATAACTCACAGGTAGAGTCAAAATCCTCTTTACATATATCACCCTTTCCTACTATATTCAAAATCTCCAAAGGGTCCTCCCTTAGGGCCTATAGTAAAATAATTTTCAAGATATCCTTATCCAAGTCGTTATGGCCAGATATCTAAAGGGTACATTTGAAACTTTCCACACAATCCTCCATATTCTCATCCTCCTTCTGCATAAAATTAAAAATTCCTTTCTTTATATCCTGAGATTTACCATAATCCAAGTACTTCTCCAGAAAATATTTCTTCATCACGTCCCATGAGGAGATAGATTTTCCACCTAGACCCATAAACCATCGCAGAGATGTCCCTTTTAGTGTAGTAGGGAATATTTTCAATTTTTCATCATCAGCTACGTAGTCGTAATCCATGCAGACAATATCAAATTCAATCAGAAATGTGTCTAGATATTATGAGGAAAGCCCATGGAAGTTAGGAAAAGTAGACAGTGGAATGGACTTCATCGATGCATCACCTCTAATGTCCACAATTGGGAATTCAATCGAGGTTGGACATCCCGTGAATACCCTCCAATAATCACTCGAAATCTCAATAGGTTCCTATTATATGAAAACTGATGGTTGGGGTCACTTAACAGCACTTCCCTGATCACATAGTGAAGCAAATTTTCCCAAGTTTCCTTCTACTACGCTTGGATTGATTTGTTTTTCTAACCCTCTTCTCGCTACTTCCTCTTCTTATGTTGTTGAAAGGAGTACTTCTATTTTCTTTGATGCCTTGTTCTCTACTTCTTCTCCTTCCATCGTTGAAAGGGGTGTTCTCACTCCCGAGGGTAGTATTGGTTGTTCAATGGACTGCCCCTCAGACTTCATGTGAGTCCTCACCCTAATAGTGGCTCGTGAAGATGCTTCAGCTTCAGCTTTCATGATGATTTCCTAGATGTAGGTGTTCCTACCTAAATCATTCCTTCCTCTCCTTGGGGGTCCTCCTCTGCCCCTTTTATTCAGATCTCTATTCATGCAATTAAAGCATTAAAAGTTCTCACAACTCATGGCCTGGATCAGGGTAAGAGAGCTTCCCTCCCCAGGGAAAGAGAATGGTTTGGAACAAAAAAGAAAAATAAAGAAAACCCTAGGCTCAGGGCCTGGAGCAAGGTAAGAACTGTTGAGGTATACACCTTCTTATTCATAGGCATCTTCATCCTCTTCCACTAATACAACCCCTACTCATACTCATCAACATACCTCAAAAGGAATTGGTAAAATACCCTTGTTAAAACTTGATGTTAAATTTGAGCTGCCTATGTATAATGGTGAAGTGAATAAAGAGCAACTTGAAAATTGGGTTCGTCAGTTGGAGGTCTATTGTAGAATTCAAAACCTTCAAGATGATGACACAAAGATTCAGCTAGCTTCCTTGAGATTGGAGGGTGCAACACTAATATGGTGGGAAGCCAAGACACAAGAAGAGATAAAAAACATGGTAAGATCTCAATTTCTTGGTTTGATTTCATTGTCGCAATTAAAAGGAATTTTTACCCTCTAACATATATGCAGAAAGCCATCATGAATTGGAAAAACTTTAAACAACTTAAAGGTCAAAATGTGCAAGATTACACCCAAGAATTTAGAAGAAGGCCTCTAATGTTAGGTGTAGATTTGCAATCACAATACACATTGCTGAAGTATATAGGGGGTAAACACAGCTACCTAAGGCATACTATGCCTATGTTTCATCCCACTAGTCTAGATGAAGTCTATCTGCAAGCGACCCATCTAGAAGCAACAGGGAAAAATATTCCGGAAGAGGATAGAACTTTTCCACATAAGGGTAATCTCAAAACATAGCAAAATTCATACTTCGTTTTATAGCGGCTCTCAAGCCAATATCATCTTTGAAAACATTGTCAAAAGTTTAAACTTGGAAACCATTCTACATCATCATCCATATCCATTAGGATGGGTGTGTGACAATGCACAATTTCAAGTAACTAGAAAGTTTAGATTGAAATTTGCCATTATTTCAAATTTCATAGATGAAGTGGAACTTGACGTTATATCATTAGAAATATGTGGTATAGTTTTGGGCAGCCCATATCTCTATGACAGAAAAGTTATCTTCCATAAACATGAAAACAAATACCATTTGTTCAAGGATGGAGTAGAATACATTGTAAGATCCCATAGCAAGAAACTAAATCTTTCACTTGTAAATGCGGGGCAAGTGAAAAGACTAGTGAATTCTACCAAGAATTTTGTGCTTCTAATGATCAAACCTAAGAATGATATTGATAATGAAGCTTTTCAAGGTTGTGAATCAAGATTGAAATCTAAATTGGTTGATGTTTTTAACCAATATGATGAGATGTTTTAGGAACCGAAAAGATTGCCTCCCAAGAGAGGAATCCAACATGAAATACAGTTGCAACAAGATTTTCCTCTTCCTCACATTAGCATGCACAGGATGTCAGTGATGGAAAGTGCAGAAATTAAAAACCAAATCCAAGAGTTGTTGGATAAAGGGATTATCAGGTGACAGGTTCTTCACCATGTGGGTCACCTATTGTTTTGGTGCCAAAGAAGGATGGAACATGGCACATGTGTGTGGACTTCTATGCATTGAACAAGATTACGGTAAAGAACCATTACCCACTGCCTAGAATAGATGATTTACTTGATCAATTGAAAGATGAAAAGTATTTTACTAAGTTTGACTTAAGGAGTGGCTACCATCAAAATTAGAATCGTTGAAGAAGACATTTGGAATACAACATTCAAGACAAAACAAGGTTTGTTTGAATCGCTAGTAATGCCTTTTGGTTTATGTAATGCTCCCACTACCTTCATGAATGTGATGAATGATGTGTTGAGGCCATTTCTTGATGAGTTTGTTATAGTCTACTTATATGTCATCTTAAATTTCAGCAAATCTCGTGATGAACATGCCATGCATGTGAGAAAAGTACTTGATGTCTTAAAAAAAGAACAATTGTATTTAAATATGTCGAAGTGTGAGTTTAGAAAAAATTATTTAGTTTCCTTGGGTCATATTGTTGGAGGAGGTGAGTTGAAAATAAATCCCTCCAATTTTCATGTCATTTTGAATTGACCAAGGCCCGAGACAGTTACTGAGATAAGAATTTTTTTGGGAGTAGCCCAATATTGTAGGAAATTCATTGCTAACTTTTCTTCTATAGTAGCTCCTTTGCATTCATTGACTAGTGTGAAAAATGTTTTTCAGTGGGGAGGCAAACTACAAAATACCTTTAATGCATTGAAGGAAAAGACCAATTCAGCCCTAGTACTTGCACTTCCACACTTGTTGAGATTCAAACTGATGCTAGTGACTACACCATGGGTGCAGTCTTCATGCAACATGGTAAGCCTATCTGTTTTCATTCAGAAACTTTTAATGGTGCAGTGATTAATTATCCTACATATGACAAGAAATTGTATGCATTAGTGCAAAGTGTGGAAAAGTGGAAACACTACTTGATGGGTAAGGAAACAATCATTCACATTGATCATCAACCATTGCAATACTTGGAATCTCAATCGAAGTTGCAGCAATCAAGGCACTTCCGATGGATGGGATTTCTTCAACAATTACACTTGGTGATAAGGTATAAGAAAAGTATCTACAATAAAGTTGTTGATATGATTTCTAGGCCTATTATTAGTGGAACTACTTTACTCAAGCATAATTATATTTTGCATGAAAGTTATATTGAGTAGTACACATTAGACAATGACTTTCAGGATGTTTATGCAAACTTGAGTCAAGGTAACCGAGTAGAAGAATTGGATTATAATTTGCATGATAAATTGTTGTACCATCTTGGTAAGCTTTGCATTCCATAGGGAAAAAGAGTCGACATCATAAGAGAGGCACATACTTCTCTTAAAGTTGGTCATTTTAGTGTAAGTAAGACGATGGCACATCTACAGAGGTATTGTTATGCCTTGTATGCTTGAAAGTGTGTCAGGTTTTATTAAAGGATGTTCATTGTGTGCAATCAGGAAGTATAACAATAGGAAGTCAGGTTTGTATACACCACTTCCAGTACCTTCACGACCATGGGAGAGTGTTTCTATGAATTTTGTAGGAGGTCTTCCATTGTCAAAAAAAGGTCATGATTATTTGTATGTAGTTGTGGATAGATTCAACAAAATGTGTATTTTGATGCCATGTAAAATGAAAATTACAACTGAACAAACTGCTCAGTTATTCTTTCAAAATGTATGGGTGCATTTTTGATTGCCCACATCCATTGTTAGTGATTGATATTCTACTTTTGTTGGGAACTTTTGGTCAAGCTTGAGGGGATTCATGGACACCAAATTCAAAAAGAGTACATCATTTCATACACAAACAGATGGTAAAACAAAGGTGGTGAATAGGATCATGATACATATTCTTCGTGGGTATTGTAACAAGCATCCTAAGTTGTGGAATGAACATTTTCACTACATTCAACATGCTTACAACCGAGCCAAGCACTCACAACGCAAACATCGTCATTTGATGCATGTTTGGGGTACTTTCCTAAGTCTCCTTTGGATTTCATTTTGGAAAGGATTTTTCTATTGATGTTCATAGTGACATAGACAAAGCAAGAAGGTTCATTGAACAAATCAAATTAGTACATAAAAGAGTTCAAGAACAACTGGAAAAGAGCCAAGACAAGTACAAGTCAAGGCACGACAAGCATTGGGTAGATCACAAGTTCCAAGTCAGTGATGAAATTTGGCTTCACATTAGCAAAGAGAGGCTCCAAGGAGTAGGTAAAAAGCAAAAACCAATTTGATATGGTCCATTCAGAATTCTACAAAAGATTGGTGACAATGCCTTCAGGTTGGATTTGCCTTCATATATGAAAATTTATGTTGTTGTTAATGTGGAAAATTTAAGGTTGTATGAGCCTCCTTCGATTGAAGATCAAGGAGAGAATGTTAAAATTTCGTCCATTGAATATTTCTCTCCTGAATACCTTGATGAACTACAACAAGATACCATCCTTGACAGAAGAACAAGGTATTCAAAATGAGGGAATGTGGATTACCTTTATGTGGGGCTCAAAGGAACAAATCTAAGTAAGGCCAGATGGATCGAGATTGGAAAGGTAAGGGAATTGTACCCTCATCTACTAAACAACTGAAGATGATATTTTCGGATCTAAAAGATTCCAGTGGGGAGGAGTGATCAGGTGATCAAAAATTTACTCAAAATTAAAATTTGTTGAATCAGTGTGGAACCTAAATGACCACGTAGTGCTCATCATCGTAAATCTGGCACAACTCATTTCACCCGAAACGAACTCCATATGCTCCCAGAAACATGTTCTATTTGTTTTCCTAAACATGCGATTTTTGCAACAAAAAAATATGGTAGTCCAATGAGCAATGCATATTGCTGACGTGGCATTGACTAGGCATTACTATGCGGTAGGGTGACTTTGCATTGACTATTTTCCTCCGGCAAATTGGTGGTTCCAAGTGGAACGATTTCAATGGTGTCGACGTGGCGTGATATGGGTGTTCGGTTAATGGCCAACCACAAGCTGCCACATGGCCCAACCAGGGGCCACCACGTGGCAGCCTAAGGGCCACCAAAATTTGTTAAGGCCGAATGGAGTAGCCGGGGGTCAAACACCAAACCTCCATCCAACAAACATTGCCATATACCATCGCACCACCATATTTCTTATTATATTATGTCTTGCAGATTGTATTTAAACTCCAAGTTTTGTGCCATTTGAAAAAGTGGCCAACCATTCGGCGCATGCAAATCAGTAGAATCGCGGGTGGAGAGGAGTGGGGGCTTGGCTAGAGGGAGTGAGTTGTTGGCCTTAGCCTAGAGCACATGGGCCCCCATGGGGCCTCAAATTTTGAAAATAAGGCCTTCGACAAATTTGCCTGGAATTTGGTGAAATTAGTGCCCAGTTAGCGGAAATCGGGGCAAATTTGTAGCATGGTGCTAGATTTTAGGGAAATTGAGGTGCGATTAGCAGGAATACTTGGGGAAAACATTACTTCTTCATTTTTTAGCCAATTCAGGAGAAGGGAGAGGCTAAACATGTATTTTTGGGCATTCTGAAGCCATTGGAGCAGGTTTCAGAGCTGTTTAAGCATTATAAACTGATGTATTCACACGTTTGAGCATAGTAGAGAGGGTCAAGCAATTGGAAATTGGTCCAAGGAGGCGTAACCTAGGCGGGGTGAACTCCTTCATCATGTGATGTTGTGATACTATTTTGGTAATGTTCGTATCTATTGTATGATGTTGTTCAGTCGTTTGTTTTATGTTAATTTGTACATGAAATTTACAAAAAACACTCAAAAACTCATGATAAAAATTGTAATTATCCTCATGAATTCTTAAACACTTTTACATATTCTAAAGAGGAATTTAGCACAACAAAACTAATTTTCCAATTTAGATCAATAACCTTTGATGGTATTGAGCCAATGTGAGTAGAAACCCATGGTTTTCATGTTGTCGACAGAGGGTAAATTTTTCTCAATACTTGGAAACATCTGTACGGGCTTAAGAAATGAACCATACATAATTTACATAGTGTGTACAAGATCAATCTGAGTAAATATTGATAATTCTATGAAAACTATGATTCAAGACTTATACTTCATGCTCATCCAAAACATAATTTACCTTGTCATCAACCATATATCAGAGAACCAATGATCCATGCTACTATTATTGACAACACAATGCTCACAACCTCAAACCCTTTCAAAATTAAAAGACAATATTTTAAAATTATATATATATATATATATAAACTTAAATTTAAATAAAAATGAAAAAGAATATTAAGAGTTTTTTTAATCCCTCAGGGCTAGTTCAATTGGTAACTACCATGAAAATGAATTGTTATGTACCAAGAGATTTGAAGGTTCAAATCCCCCCAACATACCCGTGTCTGTAAAGGTATATGTAGACACTTATACAAAACTAGCCCAATTGCTGATTTCTCTAGTCATGAAATATAAAAATAAGAAAAAAAATATATATATTATTTATATTTATAATGTAAATTATAATATATATAATCTAATTAATATATTTTTTTGTAAGTTTTAAAAATTCTATTAATCAATCAAAAATGAAATACATCATATACAATCATGACTCTTTCTTTGACACGATGTGCCATGTACTTATAGGAACATAACTGAGATATATGAGACTCAGAATAGCGAAGGAATAAAAATGAAAAACAATATTAAGAGTTTTTTTAATCCCTCAGGGCTAGTTCAGTTGGTAAGTGCCATGAAATTGAATTGTTATGTACCAAGAGATTTTAGGTTCAAATCTCCCCGACCTACCCATGTCTGTAAAAGGGGTATATGTAGACATTTATAAAAAACTAGCCCAATTACTGATTTCTCTAATCACAAAAGAAAAAAGAAGAAAAAATATTAATTTTTTTTAATGTAGATTTTAAAAAATATAATATAATTAATAGATTTTTTTGTAAGTTTTAAACAATCTATTAATCGATCAAAAATGAAATACAAGGACTTGGCCAATGAAGTTCAAGGGAAAATGGTCTTTCAAAGTTTCTTTGTTCAACTCCCTATAGTCCACACAAATCCGCTAGTTAACATTCTTTTTAGGAACAATAAGTAGTGAGGACACACATTGACTGTCCAAGATAGGGTAAATAAATCCTACATCCAGTAACTTCTAAAGTTCATTTTGACAATGTTTTTCAGGGCGAGGTTCATTCTTCTCTAGGGTTGTCTCACAATTCGACAGCCTTCTTTAATGTATATATGATGAGTGCATAAATCAGCAGGGATACCCTTCATATATGTATAGTCCCATGTGAATGCTTCCTCATGTTTACGAAGGACTTTCAGGAGTTGTTTGGTCTGGGATGGTGAAAGATTCAGGTTAATATTCAACATCTTCCCTGGCTTAATTTCTATAGGAATACTGCCATAGGGTGCAACTACAAGAATATATTTGTCTCCAATTCCTGATCAATAGTTTCCTGCATTTCAAAGCTCATAACATATTCTAGAAATTGACGAGTTGTATCAGAAATGGAATGGGGGCTACTAATAAAAGTACTAATAGTATCATCTTCCATTTCCTTTTTAAAACACGAGGCTTGACTAATAGTAAGGACTGGTCTAGTTTCCTCACTTTTGGTTTCAGGTCCTTCTAAAGGTAGGGAATTTTGTTTAAATGTTTCATTATTTGGTGAACTTGGTTCTTCACGGGGGTAAAGGATAAGGTTCTTTGTATTTTCCCCATTAGATATCACCATATTTCCTGACTGTCATTCGATATAGGCGTCTGCAGTTGCAAGCCAAGTTTTTTCTAAAATCAGAGGGTGACCACCAACTCGGGACTGTGTATGTAATATCAGAATATCAACGGGATAACGCCATGAGTCTACTGAAATTTTTATGTCTTCCAATTTTCCTATTGGTCTTACCATAGACCTGTCTGCTAATTCCAAAACAGTAGGAGCTGGTTTCAGATTTCGTAGACCTAATGTGAGCATGGTTTCAGATGTGATAATAATAATCGCAGCGCCAAAATCTACCACACATTCAGGATGTCAACCCCGTTAATCTGCACTGTCAAAATTGGGTTCACTAGATCTCCATATTTCACAAGTATAGATTTTCCCAACATAATGTTTGATAGCTTCCCCATAACATGAATGGTAAGCAGATCCTTTTTTTTCTTTCCAGGTTTCTTAGAACAATATTCTCTACTTATCTTAGCATAAACAGACACATCCTTCATAGCTTGGAGTAAGGGAATTTTGACAAACAAAATTTGCAGTTCACCTAAAAGGTCAAATTCTGGTTGAGTATTTTGTTTAATTAGGCTTAATCTCTTGGGATAAGGCGGATTAGTAGGGTGGCTCTGAGTAGCACTCGAATGAGGAGGGGGGTGTTTGAAAGAATTTTGATCTGACTCATTCCCAGCTACTCAAGATTTTGGTTCTGGATCTTCATCACCAATATGTTTAATGATAATTGGTGAAGTCTAAGCATTCATTACCCGACCAGATCGCATATTTATCTCATTACATTATGTGGTAGAAAATGTGTATGAAGGAACGTTGAGAGTGTCGGTCTGTTGAACACCCTTATTATTAGGATTTAGATTACATTGGGTAGGAAGTTGAGGATGAAGGGGAGGAGTACTGGAGGGAATATTAGAAGGCAATTGTAATTGTTGTTGTTGCATAAGTTGAGGGAATTGACCAGGAGGAGGAGAAGGCCCTCGCCAATTATGAGACCATGAAGGCTTTGAACTAGACTGAGGGAACCAAGACTGCCAAGGTGGATATTGATAAAATTGAGGCCATGATGGTGAAAAAGGTACTGACTGAGGGCCCATATTTAAATTTCTAAAATATTGAGAAAGGTCCTGAGACATACCTTGATTCACACTTGGTGGTTGTGGTTACCATGGTTTCTTGGAACCCATAAAGCATAGTTTCTCTACTCCTTCATTTGTTCCTTGGAACACTACCTTCAACCCAGGCACAGACAGACATGAACTAGTGGAGTGAGCCTATTCACATATTGCACAAGTCTCCATAGTATTTAATGGGCATTCCTTTAATGGATGTTTCTTCCTGCATTGAAGGAAAAATATGGCCATGGTCCTTTCTAACTCCATTTGATTTTAATTTTCTTGTAAAATGTCCATCTGAGAAGAAAGTGTACTCAAGATGTCAGTCTTCAAGTTATCCATCAAATTTCCGATCTTTGCCTTTACAATTCCTCCCCTGGATGTTTTGGAGGTTTGAATTCCTTGCTTAGTCCTTGCAACCCCTCATGAACATTGAATGCATAACTCACAGATAGAGTCAAAACATTCTTTAGATATATCACCCTTTCCTACTACATTCAAAAGCTCCAAAGATTTCTCCCTTAGGGCCCAGAGAAAAATAACTTTCAAGATATCCTTATCCAGGTTGTTATGGTCGGATCTCTATAGGGTATACTTGAAACGTTCCACATAATCCTCCATATTATCATCCTCCTTCTGCATAAACTTAAAAATTTCCTCCTTTATATCCCGATATTTACCATAAACCTGGTACTTCTCCATAAAATCTTTCTTCATCTCATCCCATGAGGAGATATATTTTCCATATAAACCCCTAAACTATCACAAAGTTGTCCCTTTAGAGTAGTAGGGAATATTTTCAATTTCTGAGCATCAGCTACATAGTTGTACTCCATGAAGAAAATATTGAATTCAAACAGAAATGTGTCTAAATCTTCTGAGGAAATCCCATGGAAGTTAGGCAAAGTGGTCAGTGGAATGGGCTACATCGGTGCATCACCTCTAATGTCCCCAATTGGAAATTCAGTAGAGGAGGATGGACATGCCATAAATACCCTCCAATAATCACTGGGAATCTCAACAGGGTCTGTTGTATGGCAATTGATGGTTGAGGTCACTTAACAACACTTCCCTGATCACGCTATGAAGCAAATCCTCTCAAGTTTCCTTCTCCTACACTTGGATTGATTTCTTTTTCTGACCCTCTACTCGCTACTTCCTCTTCTTCTACTATTGAAAGGAGTACTTCTATTTTCTTTGATTCCTTATTCTCTACTTCTTCTCCTTCTGTCGTTGAAAGTGGTGTTCTCACTCCTGAGGGTAGTATTGGTTGTTCCACTGACTTCCCCTCACACTTCGTGTGAGTCCTCACCCTAACAGCAGCTCATGAAGATGCTTCATCTTCATCTTTCATGATGATTTCCTAGATGTATATGTTCCTACCTAAAGTCTTCCTTCCTCTCCTTTGGGGTCATCCTCTACCCCTTTTATTTGGATCTCTATTCATGCAATTAAAGCATTAAAAGTTATCATGGCTTAGGGCCTGGGAAAGGGTAAGAGAGTTTCCCTTCCCGGGGCAAGAGAATGGTTTGGAAAAAAAAGGAGAGTAAAGAAAACCCTAGGCTCGAGGCCTGGAGCAAGGTAAGAAATGTTGAGATATATGCCTTCATCTTCATAGGCATCTTCATCCTCTTCCACTAATACAACCCTTGCTCATACTCATCAACATACCTCAAAAGGAACTGGTAAACCACCCTTGTTAAAACTTGATGTTAAATTTGAGCTACCTATGTATAATGGTGAAATGAATGCAGAGAAGCTTGACAATTGGGTTCGTCAGTTGGAGGTCTATCGTAGAATTCAAAACCTTCAAGATGATGACACAAAGATTCAGCTAGTATCCTTGAGACTGGAGGGTGCAACACTAATATGGTGGAAAGACATAAGAAGAGATAAAAAAACATGGTAAGATCTCAATTTCTTGGTATGATTTCATTGTTGTAATTAAAAGACAATTTTACCCTCATGAATTGGTAGAACTTTAGACAACTTAAAGGTCAAAATGTGCAATATTACACCCAAGAATTTAGGGGGTCTCTAATGTTAGGTGTAGATTTGCAATCACAAGACACGTTGCTGAAGTATATAGGGGGTTTATGCAGCTACCTAAGGCATACAATCCTTATGTTTAATCCCACTAGTCTAGATGAGGTTTGTGCGCAAGCCACCCATCTAGAAGAAAGAGGGAAAAATATTCCAGAAGAGGGTAGAAAAAAACCATTTAAGGGTAAAGGAAAAATAAAAGGGTTTCTAAGGGAAAGGAAAAAAAAGTGCATCCATTAAGAAGGAAGGAGAGAAACTAACATGCCAGCATTGTTCCAAGGAGGGTCACGATGAAAGTCATTATTGGAAGCTTCATCCTAAGATGAAAACAAAGAAATTCAACAATAAGGGAAAACAAAAGACAAATGCAACCATTCAACAGGATTTGGGATCTGATTCAGGTGATGAAACTAAAATCACAGCCATGGGGATAAAAGGTAAGGACTCCATTGCTGCACTAGTACTTCAAATTTACACAATAAAACTCCAAAGGAAAAGAAGAGGATAGAACTTTTCCACATAAGGGTAATCTCAAAACATAGAAAAATTGATACTCTTTTTTATAGTGGCTCTCAAGCCAATCTCATCATTGAAAACATTGTCAAAAGTTTAAACTTGGAAACCATTCTACATCAGCAGCCATATCCAATAGGATGGGTGTGTGACAATGCACAAGTGCAAGTAACTAGAAAGTGTAGATTGAAATTCGCCATTACTACAAATTTCATAAATGAAGTGGAACTTGATGTTATGCCATTAGAAATATGTGGTATAGTTTTGAGAAGCCCATATCTCTATGACAGAAAAGCTATCTTTTGTAGACATGAAAACAAATACTATTTTTTCAAAGATGGAGTAGAATACATTGTAAGAGCCCATACCAAGAAACTAAATCTTTCACTTGTACATGCGGGGCATATGAAAAGACTAGTGAATTCTAGCAAGAATTTTGTGCTTCTAATGATCAAACCTAAGAATGATATTGATAATGAAGCTTTTCAAGGTTGTGACTCAAGATTGAAATCTGAATTGGTTGATGTTGTTAACCAATATGATGAGATGTTTCAGGCACTGGAAAGATTGCCTCCCAAGAGAGGAATCCAACATGAAATATAGTTGTAGCAAGATTGTCCTCTTCCAAACATTGGCATGTGCAGGATGTTGGAAAGTGTATAAATTAAAAAGAAAATTCAAGATTTGTCGGATAAAGGGATCATTAGGTGACAGGTTCTTCGTCATCTAAGTCACCTACTGTTTAGGTGCCAAAGAAGTATGGAACATGGCACGTGTGTGGACTTCTGTTCATTGAACAAGATTACGGTAAATAATTGTTACCCACTGCCTAGAATAGATGATTTACTTGATCAACTGAAAGATTCAAAGTATTTTACTAAGTTGGACTTAAGGAGTGGCTACCATCAAATTAGAATTGCTAAAGGAGACATTTGGAAGACAAAATTCAAGACAAAACAAGGTTTGTTTGAATGGATAGTTATGCCTTTTGGTTTATGTAATGCTCCCACTACCTTCATGTGTTTGATGAATGATGTCTTGAGGCCATTTCTTGATGAGTTTGTTATAGTCTACTTATATTCCATCTTAATTTTCAGTAAATATCATGATGAACATGTCCATGCATGTGAGAAAATTACTTGATTTCTTAAGGAAAGAACAACTGTATTTAAAGATGTCAAAGTGTGAGTTTGAAAAAAATTATTTAGTTTACTTGGGTCATATTGTTGGAGGAGGTGAGTTTAAAATAGATCCCTCCAAGTTTGATGTCATTTTTGAATTGACCAAGGCCCAAGAAAATTACTGAGGTAAGAAGTTTTTTGGGAGAAACCCAATATTGTAGGCAATTCATTGCTAACTTTTCTTCTATAGCAGCTCCTTTGCATGCATTAACTAGTGTGAAAAAAGGTTTTTCAGTGGGGATGCAAACAGCAAAAGGCCTTTGATGCATTGAAGGAAAAGATGAGTTCAGCCCCAATACTTGCACTTCCACACTTGAGACATTCATTTGAGATTCATACTGATACTAGTGACTACACCATGGGTGCAGTCCTCATGCAACAATGTAAGCCTATTTGTTTTCATTCAGAAACTTTTAATGGTGCAGTGATTAATTATCCTGCATATGACAAGGAACTGTATTCATTAGTGCAAAGTGTGAAATAATGGAAACGCTACTTGATGGGTAAGGAAACAATCATTCACACTGATCATCAACCATTGCAAAACTTGCAATCTCAATCTAAGTTGTAGCAATCAAGGCACTTTCGATGGATGGGATTTCTTCAACAATTCCACTTGGTGATAAGGTATAAGAAAGGTATCTACAATAAAGTTGTTGATATGATTTCTAGGCCTATTATTAGTGCAGCTACTTTACTCAAGAACAATTCTATTTTGCATGAAAGTTATATTGAGCAGTATGCATTAGACAATGACTTTTAGGATGTTTATGCAAACTTGAGTCAAGGTAACCAAGTAGAGGAATTGGATTATCATTTGCATGATAAATTGTTGTACCATCTTGGTAAACTTTTTATTCCATAGGGAGAAAGCGTCAACATCATAAGAGAGGCACATACTTCTCTTATTGTTGGTCATTTCAGTGTAAGTAAGACTATGGCACATCTACAGAGGTATTGTTATTAGCCTCGTATGCTTGAAAATGTGTCATGTGTTTATTAAAGGATGTTCATTGTGTGCAGTCAGTAAGCCTAACAATAAGAATTTAAGATTTTACACACCACTTATGTTACCTTCACGACCATGGGAAAGTGTTTCTATGGATTTTGTAGGAGGTCTTCCATTGTCAAAAAAAGGTCATATTATTTGTATGTAGTTGTGGATAGGTTCAACAAAATGTGTATTTTGATGCCATGTAAAATGAAAATTACAGTTGAACAATCTTCTCAGTTATTCTTTCAAAATGTATGGGTCCATTTGGATTGCTCACATCCATTATTAGTGATCGAGATTCTCAATTTGTTGGGAACTTTTGGTTAAGATTGTGGGGATTCATGGACACCAAATTGAAAAAGAGTACATTTCATCTACAAACAGATGGTCAAATAGAGGTGGTGAACATGACCGTGATACATCTTCTTTGTGGATATTGCAACAAGCATCCTAAGTTGTGGAATGAACATTTTCACTACATTCAACATGCTTAAAACCGGGTCAAGCACTCTTCAACGCAAACATTTTCATTTGAAGCATGTTTGGGGTATTGTCCTAAGTCTCCTTTGGATTTTATTTTGGAAAGGATGTTGCTATTAATGTTCATAATGACATAGACAAAGAAAGAAGGTTCATTGAATAAATCCAATTATTACAACAAAGAGTTCAAGAATAGCTGGAAAAGAGCCAAGACAAGTACAAGTCAAGGCACAACAAGCATCAGATAGATCACAAGTTCCAAGTCGGTGATGAAATTTGGCTTCACATTAGCAAAGAGAGGCTCCAAGGAGCAGGTAAAAAGCTAAAACCAATTTGATATTGTCCATTCAGAACTCTGGAAAAGATTGGTGACAATGCCTTCAAGTTCGATTTGCCTTCATATATGAAAATTTATGTTGTTGTTAATGTGAAACATTTAAGGTTGTATGAGCCTCCTTTAATTGAAGATCAAGGAGAGAATGTTCAAATTCCATCCATTGAAGATTTCTCTCCTGAATACCTTGATGGACTACAACAAGACACCATTCTTGACAGAAGAACAAGGTATTCAAAACGAGGTAATGTGGATTACCTTCGTGTGGGGCTCAATGAAACAAATCCAAGTAAGACCAAATGGATCGAGATTGGAAAGGTGAGGGAACTGTACCCTCATCTACTGAACAATTGAAGATGATCTTTTCGGGTCCAAAAGATTGCAGTGGGGAGCAGTGATCAGGTGCTAAAAAATTTACTCGAAATTCAGAGTTGTCGGATCAGTGTCGACCTTGCATGACCATGTAGTAATCGTCATCTTGAATCTGGCGCAACTCGTTTTGTGTGAAACAGAGTCCGTATGCTCCCAAAAACATGTTTTGTTCGTTTTTCTAAACAGACGAATTATCAAAAAAAAATATGGTAGTCCACTGAACAATGCGTACTGTTGACGTGGCACTGACTGGGCATGCCTACATGGTAGGGTGATTGTGCATTCACTGTTTTCCTCGGAAAAATTTGTGGTGCCAAGTAGCAAAATTTCAATGGCACTGACGTGGCGTGATATGGGTGGTCGGTTGATGCTCAACCACAAGCTACCACATGGCCCAACCAAGGGCTGCCACGTGGTAGATCGAGGGCCACCAAAATTTGTTCAGGGCCAAATGGACCGAACGGGGGTCGAACACCAAACCTTCATCCAACAAACATTGTCATCTACTGTTGCGCCACCATGTGTCTTATTATATTATGTCATTCAAATTACATTTAAACTCCAAGTTTTGCGCCAATTGAAAAAGGGGCGAGCTCTTGGGTGCATGCAACCCAACAAAACTACGGGTGGAGCGGAGTGGGGGCCTGGCTATAGGGGGTGGACTGTTGGCCTTAGCCCCAGGCACGTGGCCCCCCATGTGGCCTGGATTTTTGGAAATAAGGCATCATTGGGCATTTAATCGCTCCGAAAAATTTGCCTAGAATTTGGTGAAATCAATGCCCTATTAGCAGAAATTGGGGCAAATTTGTAAGATGGTGCCGATTTTGGGGAAATTGAAGTGCGATTAGCAAGAGGAATTGGGGAAAACATAACTTCTTCATTTTTTGACCAATTCAGGAGCAGGAAGAAGCTAGACAGGGATTTTTGGGCATTCTAGAGCCATTGGAGCAGGTTTCAGAGCTGTTTGAACATTGTAAACTGATGTATTCACACTTTTGAGCATAATAGAGAAGGCCAAGCCATTAGACGCCAGACCAAGGAGACGTAGCCCAGGAGGGGTGAACTCCTTCATCATGTGCTATTGTGATACTATTTTGGTGATGTTCTTGTCTATTGTATGTTGTTGTTCAATTATTTGTTTTATGTTAATTTGTACATGAAATTTACAAAAAACACTCAAAAACTCATGATAAAAGTTGCAATTATCGTCATGAACCCTTAAACACTTTTACATATTTTGAAGAGGAATTTAGCACAACAAAACTAACCAATTCAGATCAATAATCTTTGATGGTATTCAGCCAATGTGAGGAGAAACCCATGGTTTTCATGTGCTAGACAGAGGATAATTTTTTTCAATGTTTGGAAACATCTATACGGGCTTAAGACATGAACTATACATAATTTAGATAGTGTGTACAAGATCAATCTAAGTAAATATTGATAAGTCTATTGAAACTATGATTCAAGACTTATACTTCATGCTCATCCAAAACCTAATTTACCTTATCATCAACCATACATCAGAGAACCAATGATCCATGCTACTACCATTGACATCAAAAGAAACACAACACTGGGAACCTCAAATCTTTCAAAATTAAAAGACAAATATTTCAAAATTATATATATATATATTATATATATATATATATTATAATATATAATTATATATTATATATATAATCATATATAATTATAAAATTTATCAATAATATATAGAATATATAACATATATATATATATATATATATCACACTAAATTTTAAATAAAAATAAAAAAGAATTAAGAGTTCTTTTAATCCCTGAAGGCTAGTTTAATTGGTAAGTGCCATGAAAATGAATTGTTATGTACCAAAAGATTTGAAGTTCAAATCCCCTCGACTTACTCATGTCTGTAAAAGGGGTATATGTAAACACTTATACAAAAGTAGCCCAATTTCCGATTTCTCTAGTCGCAAAAGAAAAAAGAAAAAATATATTTTTAATGTAGATTTTAAAAAATACAATCTAATTAATAGATTTTTTCTGTAAGTTTAAAAAATTCTATTAATCAATCAGAAATGAAATACATTATATACAATCATGACTCTTTCTCTGACATGATATGCCATATACTTATAGGAATATAACTGAGATGTATGAGACTAAGAATAGTAAAGGAATAAAAATGAAAAAGAATATTAAGAGTTTTTTTAATCCCTCAGGGCTAGTTTAATTGGTAAGTGCCATGAAAATGAATTGTTATGTACCAAAAGATTTGAAGTTCAAATCCCCTCGACTTACTCATGTCTGTAAAAGGGGTATATGTAAACACTTATACAAAAGTAGCCCAATTTCCGATTTCTCTAGTCGCAAAAGAAAAAAGAAAAAATATATTTTTAATGTAGATTTTAAAAAATACAATCTAATTAATAGATTTTTTCTGTAAGTTTAAAAAATTCTATTAATCAATCAGAAATGAAATACATTATATACAATCATGACTCTTTCTCTGACATGATATGCCATATACTTATAGGAATATAACTGAGATGTATGAGACTAAGAATAGTAAAGGAATAAAAATGAAAAAGAATATTAAGAGTTTTTTTAATCCCTCAGGGCTAGTTCAATTGGTAACTGCCATGAAAATGAATTGTTATGTACCAAGAGATTTGAGGTTCAAATCCCACCGACTTACCCGTGTCTGTGAAAGGGGTATATGTAGACACTTATACAAAACTAGCCCAATTGCCGATTTCTCTAATCGCGAAGAAAAAAGAAAAAAAAAATATTAATTTTTCTTTTAATGTAAATTTAAAAAAAAATATAATCTAATTAATATTTTTTTTGTAAGTTTTAAAAGTTGTATTAATTAATTAGAAATGAAATACATCATATACAATCATGACTCTTTCTCTGACACGGTGTTCCATATACTCATAGAAACATAACTGAGATGTATGAGACTGAGAATAGAAAAGGAGACATAGAGCAATGGAAGAAACAATTACAAAAGAGAATCACCCAATTTGCAGCAAGTCCTTCGAGCGGTCGACATATCCTTTCTTATTTGAAACCTTGACCCATCCTTTCAAAGGCAAGTTTATCAAAACGATCTGAATATTAACATCGCGTGTTGAAGGAGAATCCTTGTCAGAGTCTGAAGAAGCCAACTCATGAGCTCGCTTCAATGCGCCTAAAGAATTATTATTCATTATATCTATGCTTACTAAAGGAACATGTTTCACATCAGGATCCTCAAGAGACTTTTGAGGCGTTGAATATTGAATCTTATCCACCGAATGCATTTCATCATTAAAACCTTCATCATCATTGTTCGGGCCACAGGGCTTCCAACTTTTAGCTATGGAATTACAAATGTTTCGCTTCTAATGAGAATTGAGCAGAGGGCAACAATTTTGCAAATGACATATTTGATGACAAGATCCAACAATAAGCACTCAATAGTCTAGGGCCTAAGTCCAATGAAAATCCCCCCTTCTTAAATTGATTTTGTCTAGTAGCCCTTTACTGATATTGATTTCAACACAAATTTTGCCATAGGTGTAATATCCAATTTCCCCACAACAAGCATCAGTTGTAACGAAATGACCTAGGGAGTTTCCATTACCCTGAAAGACTGTGTGGTGCCACAAGTGAGTAGACAAATTAGGAAGCAGACCCATATTGACAGCTTGGTAAAGATTGTTGTAAAATGGTCAAACTCTAGAAACTAAGGGGTTAGGAACAATCCATCATTGCCCCAAAACCAAAGCCCTTTAAATAAAGCATTCTAGTAGTCTTATGAATCTGCAAACGTCATAATGATGAAGCCTTTGGAGAAAAAAATAACCTTGCAATTCTTGGTCCATGACGAATAAATCCATTGGTGAACATCGACCGAGCGGGGCCATAAACCATTGAAATGACAAATTAGGGTTTCTTCTACATAGAGTTGAGGGAGTTCCTCAAGATCACGATGAAAGATTTCTAAAAAGGGAACTTCCTTAGATTTTTCAATTAGAAACAACCCAGGAGCCACCTAAGACTGAGTTGTCTTTAGTGAGGGTTGAGCATGGACAACATCTTTATAAGAAAAGGCACGAGACGAGGAAGGCTTGCTCACAACCCTTCTTTGTAAACGAAGGGCCATAAAAACAGTGACATCTTTATTAATATTATAAACTGAAAGAGGGGAAGAATTATCTAGTTGCTTGCCTTTGAAAGGTAGGCATTGCATACAGAGGGAATGCCCACTCGAAGCTTTAGGAAAGATTGAGGTTCCATACCAAATATGTGGAGCAGACAAGGATCTGAAAATAAATGAGGAACCTTTACGAGCTATCGTTGCTTCACTTCAAATCTGTAGAGGGCACAAAACATGTCAATGCAATGACACCTGAATCCAATGAGCCCCACACATTTTCGGTTGGAAAAACAACGATTCATTTGGCTTAGTGGAAGGGGATGCATATTGAGCATATACAGTCCCAAGTCCCTTTTGTCCAGTTTCATATCCAAATTCAGTCCCCTTTGTTCTTGAGTCGCTATCTCGCCCAAATCTATTAGATCCATATTGATAGCTCTAAGCACCAGTTTAAGTCACAACCAGGGTGGGTGTAAACATGATACGTACTAGCAAAGAAAGCAATGAAGCCGAGAGCTAGATAGGTAGGAGAGACAAGCGCAGATCCCAGTAGAGCGAAGGCAGATTAAGAGGGGGATATGTTGTTGCTAGGGTTTTAGTTGATGAACGACTATGCTACAAGGACGGTCGACCTCATCAACAACCAAATATTTGGATTGGATCTCCTCAATGCCAACATCAACGCCAACATCAAGGCTCAAGATAGAAACCTCGCCTTGCATCGTTTGTTGTTGCTATGGCTTGTTGAAGGACAATTTAAGGGAATTGAGCAACATGAATTCACGATAGAAATTAACACAGAAGCTCATGGTGGACAAACTTCTGAAGAAGCTACAATTTTTGGCACAACGCATGAGCCCTTCTAGGACCTAGCAGCTGATCTCCTCTTGGTTCATGTTCAAGAGCTTGAGTTTGAATTCAAGGAAAAAACCCTAACCGTATATTGAGCCAATTTACTCAATGAAGCCATAAAGATCTTTTCCACTCTAATTAATAAATATTTTTCCAATCAATTTTCTCGTAAATTTAATATATTTTTTAAAAATCATAAATTGAATTTATAGAATACAAAATAAAATTTTCTATAAATTTTCAAAATTACTAAATTTATATAATATTTTAATTTGAATTTATAATAAAATACTAATACATTTCTATAAATTTTCCAAAACCCTAAATTTATTTTTTAATTAGGGAGAAAAATACCAAAACTATCCAACACACTCACCCAAAAGAAAACAGAGAAAAAAAAAAATCATTTCATTTTTAAATTAAAGGGAAAAAGACCAAAACTATGTAACACGCTACAATCCAAAATAAAACACAAAAAAAACGGGTTTATCCATTCATTTATTATTAGTGTATTTTTTCTTTAGCCCTTTGGTAGAGGAAACGAATCTGGAAGAAAAATACACCAATTTTTCACTTCAAAACGAGGATGACATCATGCACACACAGAAAAGAGCTCTAATACAGAGATCAAATTCGATATATGGTCCATTGATGATGGTAATTACAAAATCAGTTTCCTCGTGTATTCATCATTACATAAACGTATGTATGTATTCTTTTTTTTTTGTCAAATAAGAGTGAAACCTTCTATTAATCGTAAGATAGATTACATAATATACAAGGCCTTACATGGTAAACACTAGAATAGTCTAACACAGTTTTAAGGGGCTAACCAGCTAAACCAAACGCAGATGGATCATAAACTATTAGAAAGATTACACTAAAGTTTCTAGCAATTTTGCAAGAAGCAACCCTTGAAGAACTTATGCACCACTAGAAAATCAAGGCAGACAGTTGCAAGTCCTTTAGATTTCTAAATGGACCCAAAGAAGAAATAAGACCATCAAACAAAAAAATTCGGGTCCGAAAAGGCGATTATCCTCCGCTTTCTTTTCCACCCAAAAATCAAACGAAAGCGCAGGCCATTGAGATCCACGATTAGCGCCCGACAAAGGTGCCTTTTTTTAGCTAGCGCACCCGAAACCCGTCTGATCTGGCCCCTGAAGATTTGACGCTTCTCCAACTTTTCGAAGCAGAAAGCTGCACGTCCTTTAAAAATCCAATCGGACCCAAAAAAGAATAAAGCCCAGCAGCCAATAAAGTTTCGGGTCCGAAAAGGCAGTGATCCTCTGCTTACTTTTCCACCCGAAATCCATGCGATTGCGAACGCTGTTGGGTCCCTATAATACTAGTGATTACCCCATTACTATGGTAGTTGTACCCCTTATTAATATTGTTGTGCCCATATTGCCCCCATATTGTTATTACTGTGCCCCATAGAATCCCTCTATTGTTATTTTTGTAGCTTTATATTATTATTATTAGGTCGGCTGGGTTATATTGTGACTCCTTAGACTCCTATATATA